>WBZZ01004848.1:122500-140000 GCA_019918135.1 Paulinella micropora | reverse complement strand
GGGGAATGTCGACGCTTACAAACGGAACGGGGTCTGGCAGGTTGTTCACCAGGAGGAACAGCTCCCCAGACGATTCTTGCAGACTCCTTGCAGTGTCTTCGTGGCAGTCTTCTTCACCATGAGTGTTCTTGATTGGAGGTTGAGAGCAACGATACAACTACACCTTCAAAAACGGGTCGGGTCGGTCACCGGAACCTTTTTTGAAAAATTTTTGGCACAGCCACAATTTAGCACCTGACGTTTTTGTGGGTCAAGCATGTTAACTTCCTCCCTGTGCACATTTTTTATTTGTTGTCTTTTCTTGCTGGAAACACATTTCCTGGTTTATTGAGAACATTACAAGACAAGGAAACTTAAAAGTTTTCCAAAAACGAACGGTTTCGAGACGTGAAAGTGGATGGAATTTTTGGATCGACCGACCATGTTTGTTTGAATAAATCTCGAAACATAGACGGAGGAGGAAGGTTCTACCGATGAGATTATGGACATGACCTTTTAATGCATAGTAAAGCCAATTACCCAATTATCGGCAGTACTGAACATTATCTCTATTGTGTATGTGTTTGTCTGTGTGGGTGTTGCAAAAACCTTTCGTTGCAAATTTTGATCCTTTGTTGTGTTCGCTGTACGTATTCTTTTTTCTTAGACCTGCATTTCCTGATATTTCATGAACATGGAAAGACAGGGAAACTAAACAGCTTCTACAAAGAAAATCGTTTAGAGATGTGAAAGAGGATGTAAGTTTCTGATCAAGCAACTTGATTTTTTATTCCAAATTTTATGTGTTTCTTGCAGTTGTCGTTATTGCTCTCTTTTGTTGAAATTGTATTTCCTTATATTTCATGAACATTTAAAGAAAAATAAACTTAAATCTTTGAAAAAGAATGTTGTTCTGAGACATTGAAGTGGATGCAAATTTTGGATTTTCTTTTTCTTTTTTTTCTTCTTCTTCTTCTTCTTCTTCTTCTTCTTCTTTTTCCTTCTTTTTGTTCTTGTGTTGTTGTTGTTGTTGTTCTTCTTCTTCTTCTTCTTCTTCTTCTTCTTCTTCTTCTTCTGTTGTTGTTATTGTTGTTGTTCTTGTTCTTGTTCTTCTTCTTCTTCTTCTTCTTCTTCTTCTTCTTCCTCTTCTTTCTTTCTTTCTTTCTTTCTTTCTTTCTTCTTCTTCTTCTTCTTCTTCTTCTTCTTCTTCTTCTTCTTCTTCTTCCTTCTTCTTCTTCTTCATCTTCTTCTTCTTCTTCTTCTTCTTCTTCTTCTTCTTCTGTTGTTATTGATGTTGTTGTGTTTCTTCTTCTTCTTCTTTGTTCTTCTTCTTCTTTGTTCTTCTTCTTCTTTGTTCTTCTTCCTTGTTCTTCTTCTTCTTCTTCTTCTTCTTCTTCTTCTTCTTCTTCTTGTTCTTGTGTTGTTGTTGTTGTTGTTGTTCTTCTTCTTCTTCTTCTTCTTCTTCTTCTTCTTCTTCTTCTTCTGTTGTTGTTGTTGTTCTTCTTCTTCTTCTTCGTCTTCTTCTTCTTCTTCTTCTCCTTGGTGTTGTCTCTTCTTCTTCTTCTCCTTGGTGTTGTCTCTTCTTCTTCTTCTTCTTCTTCGTCTTCTTCTGTTTCATCTTCTTCTGTTGTTATTGATGTTGTTGTGTTTCTTCTTCTGCTTCTTTCTTCTTCTTCTTTCTTCTTCTTCTTTGTTCTTCTTCTTTCTTCTTCTTCTTTGTTCTTCTTCTTCTTCTTCTTCTTCTTCTTCTTCTTCTTCTTCTTCTTCTTCTTCTTCTTCTTCTTCTTCTTCTTCTTTCTTCTTCTTCTTCTTCTTCTTCTTCTTCTTCTTCTTCTTCTTCTTCTTCTTCTTCTTCTTCTTCTTCTTCTTCTTTTTCTTTTTCTTTTTCTTCTTATATATGTTGTTGTTGTTCTTGTTCTTCTTCTTCTTCTTCTTCTTCTTCTTCTTCTTCTTTCTTCTTCTTTTTCTTTTTTATTCTTTATTATTATTATTATTATTATTATTATTATTATTATTATTATTATTATTATTATTATTATTATTATTATATATCATCATCATCATTTTCATTTTTGTTCTTATTATAATTTTCTTTATTTATATATATATTTTTTCTGCTCATAGTACATGTGTGTTTATATTTAGTAGCGTCCTCCTGGTACAGGCAGCGGCGCCTAACACTTCCAGTATGGAGCATGTCATCGCACCTGACAGGTTGAGAGTGAAGTCAGGATGGTTGAAGTACGTGATGTTCACGTAAGGATTGCCAAGCTGTGGCAGCTCACGCAAGCATATAACATATGGAAAAGCGTCGATAAATTTCCAGTTGAAAGGAGAAGTGATATCAAAACAGAATATGTATATCGGTTTGTGATGTTGCGAGCAGAGCTATTCCCACGTCCCGATTATGGCACTGCACCGAACTTCCTTGATCGCAGCTCGCGCAACCATCGCAGCTCGCGCAACAAAAAAAACCTCAAAATGAGGCAGAAAAGGAACGCGAACAGAAAGCGACGGAAAAGGATGGCGCGTAAAAAACGTCTGGAAAGGATCACGCGCTTTCGTATTCACAGCTTTATCGTGAAGAAACAATGTCCAGGAATCCAAAGCAAGATTGTGTCGCATCAGTCGCACGTTGAGCAAAGACTTGTGTTGCAAGATTTGGGACCGACATCGATGACTGTCTCTAATGATATCACACATATCACGAGTCTGTTACACGGTTTGCAAAGACCACGTTGGCAAGTCCAACTTCTTATTCTCGTCCTCAGGTTCTGGTTCATGTCAAGGAAAGACAGAAACAAGCTTATGCACATTCTGATCGGCAATTCTGCCACACTGGCGCCAGTGGTGATCGACTGGATAGATTTGCCAGGAAAAGTTGTAGCATGTGGTTTGTTTACTACTACTGATCTTCCTAAAAGTTTTGAATTGGGCTTGCTCGATCCAGGAAGCGTGCAACTTTCGGAGCTTGGCGATACGACCAGAGAACAAGCTGCAAGTATGCATTTTTGAATGAGAACTCATCGTGGATTGGTTGTTGGTCTCCAGTCCATTCTGTCTCTCGGTTCGAACTACTACAACGCGATGCACATACTGAACAGTGGGCTGCAAATGTATCAGACATCAGCAAACGCAAAGATATTGAAAGGAACAAATGTTGTTGCTCTGTCGAAACCGATCCTTGCGCGCAAACAGATCCTCCTTCAATATCTGGACAAATCATCTCTGCAAACTGTCCAAAATGCTTCGACAGCTGAGCTTAGTGCTGCAAAAGCACATCCACATTTCGTGAGGCAAGCCTGTGCTCAAAGAAAGCAAATCCCTGTTTTTGAGATGCGGTGGCAAAAGGCTCAGCAGGAACATATTTTTTTTTTCATAGTTCCACCTTCAGAAGAGCCGCCTCCACCTCCACCGAGATCGTCAACTGTTGCTCCGGATCTTCTAAATTCTTGGGATACTCCAGAAACAGGTTTTCAATTTGAAGTTGCAATTTCACCTATGATTACATATATAATATTTGTATAGCTACACCCACAAGACGTTCGTCGTCTACGCAAGCTTCACAAAACGCGCTGTCTATTCTAGATTCTTGGACAGAAGAGGTTTTAAATCATATATATAAGTGATAATTGATTGAAATATTAATGTGCGTTTGCATTCATGTTAGGAAGCAGACGACAAAAACGACTATGGTTTATATTTTTTTCTAATATGAACAATCAGTTACTTCTAAATATTATCTTATTTGCATGGGTTGTAGGGATCCGATATTCAGCGCGCTGTGGATTTGCTTGAATCTTGGGACGTCATTGATGATGTAATTCTCATCTAATTTGATTAATCCATATTGTCATGTTCTTGCTTTCATATAGCAGATGGAGGAGCATTTTGAATCTGTTTCAGATGCTGCTACAGATTTTCAGAACCAGGCATGACATTTTTTATTTATTTGCAAAACAATCACTAACTTTATGTTGACTTGTAGGCATCTGATACTGAGAGTGCTGTTTTTTCTGATGGATATGAAAATCCGCAGCTGCCAAGCCACACAGTAACTGATTCAGAAGTAAATATAATAATTATTGAATGTGAATACTGACTCGTAGGGCTGCGACGACCTTGGTTTGTTTCGAACTCAGCACACACCTAGGCCTGCAACTAAGGTGTTACATATATAGATACATAGATAGATAGTGCTGCTTGTACACAGTTCTGTTTTGCCATAGGACTTTTGCACCAACGATTTTTCTTGGTCATGCAAGTACATCACAGGCCAGCTAAGCAAATGTGTAGAGAATGCAACTCCATGCGATGATGAGGAAACATTCAATCTTGACATGAGGATCAAAAGCTCAAGCCAACCATTGTATTTAGCTATGAATCTTACTATTCCAACATCGGCAAGGGCTCGCCGGACCAACAGACCATACAACATGATCAATCGAAAGCCAGGGAGTCCCAAGCTGCAGAGACCGGCTGCGTTTAAGCACTGGCTCGGAATGACGTACGCTCGTCTTGAAATAGAAGTGAAGGCGCTTTGCTGCAAGAAATGAATGTGCAACTTGTGGGTTGACACGCGCGACGTCATTACTGAACGTATTGCTTCCTGTTCACTTTCTCTAGCCGAGCCAGGGCATTCGCTTCAAACCCAGCTGGAGGTCATGATCTCAAACAAGTATATGTGGCATTATTTGTACAAAGGAGAAAAGGTATGCAAAAGGATGTGGATGCGAATACACGGAGTTGGAATGCCTATGCTACGGACAGCGAAACGTCTCGTTCGAAACGGCAAAAAGATTGCTATTAAGGGCGGTCGTGCGAAGCCGTTTACTGAGGATCTTATTGGAATCTTGCTTTGCGAGAAGTGGCAGTTGCCCATGGGCCTTGACAGTACCTCAGGCGGTATTTGGAAGCTTCAAGACTTGAAAAAAAAAGCGAAGTCTACGAGTACGTGGTAGACCACTGGAAACAAAAAGCTTTGGAGATGATGGACTCTATGACGTGCGACCTAGATCCTGCGCATCCACCAAATTTTGATCTAGTCAACAAGGTCTGGAGGAACGATTTCAAAAACGTCAAGCCGATTCGAGGTACTAATGATATTATGTGTCGATCAATATTACTCCTGATAATTGTTTCGCAGACAACGATTGGGCGAAGGACGATATTTGTACGTTGCTAGCAGCAGAGTGCATAGAGCTCAAGCGTAAAAAAGAGACTGGCCTCGACAACAAAGAAGGACATATTGACTATAAACGGAGAAGCGACATGCACCACAAAATACATCGGACTAATCGGATTGAGAGCATGAAAAGAAAAACTAGTGCTCCTGGAGATCCGACATGCACAACTATTTCCACTGATATGACACCACCGATTCAGTATCCATCTTGTCGACGAGCTGCCGACGAATTCAGGGGCAAATATGTCATACGGATGTGTCTTGGAGTTACTTCATGCTACACCTCCGGTCAGACTTTCATTTTTTGCTACAGCCAGGCGGTGGCACATGGCATGAACAGTAACGTAACAATGCTGTATCATTTGCTCCGATGGGAACTATGGTCACCACAAACCATGGCAGCTTGGCTGCTCAACTTGGAGTGTGATGGAGCCGGTGATAACACAGGCGTTACGACATTGGCTTTCTTAAACTACGCTATTGTCAGGGGTTGGAGGTGGCAGATCAGATTGAACCGACTTGTTCCACATCATGGTTATTCCAGTGACGACCAGAAGTTTCGAACTATCAAGATGGGCATGCGATCGACTTTTCTCACAGCTAGTCTTGCTGGAGCTCTGTTCAAGGTTCTCAAGTCGTTTAAAAAGAACAGAAATTCATTTGTTTTACTGATCATCAAGACGAATTACGACCGGACGAGATTTTTTGGTCCCTGTGTGAACGCCAACATCACATATTATAATCGTCCATTGCAATGGCGGTTTACCGCAAGCTCGCAAGTTGGCTGCCTACCTACCGGCGAGTACAGAACGTGGGGTGACGCGCAAGAGCACTGGCATGGAGTGGGAGACAGACCGACTAAGGATGGCGCAGAGCCGATTAAGTTTCTCACTGGGCTTCCAGGTACAAACTTCTTTTTCATCTTGAATTGCTGTGTTTCCGTAAATTCAAGTTAGCTTGCTAATATTATTTTGTGTTTGTCTCCAAAGACACTGAGGTTCCTGCCGAGCTACCGCCTATCGACTTTGCGACACCCAAGCTCAAGAAAGACGTTAGAAAGCTAGCAAAAAGGTATTGCTCCCAGTCAGAAATAGATCAAATTGAGGATATGATATCTAATCCTGGCTCGCTTTCATGCGTGGAATATGACGGTAAGGAGGGTGACGGCGGTTTGCCTGGCCGCCCGGGGCACATTTCATGCATAGACCGCGCTGGCAAAGAGTGGAAGGTTCAAGTTAGAATTTTGGATAAGTTGCATGCCCAGCCATGGGCAAAGCCACCTGATAGGGAAGCGAAAATACGGAACCTAACTTTTATTTCGGAAGAGGAACGACTGCAGCTTCCCCGCATTATTTTTGATAATGATCAGCCGATACCGCATCTGCCATGGAGAGGTGCTCGGAAGCTGACTCAGCAGGAACGCCTTCATCAGGACCTTGCTTTCCAGCCTGCTGAACAGGCATGGAAGAAAGTTGAAACTATTTTACTGGCTGTCCACTGAGGCCAGAAGCAGCTGGAAGACCTGAAAATCGCCAAAAAAAACTTTATTGCATGGATGAGGGAACACGACCTTCCTCACTGGTATTTTGATTATGAAGGTAAGAAGAAAGAACTCAAAAAACCAGATGTGATTAAGGCAGTTTGGGATCACTTCCAGGTGTGCAATTGCAACCTCGAAGATGATAGCAATAGTCAAGAGGAAAGTGGCAATCAAGGCCAGGGACGTAGTCATGGTCGAGGAAGACGCGGTCGCGGAGCACGCGGTGGGGGTCGGGGTCGCGGTCAGGTTCGTCGTAATGGAGCACGCGGTCAGGCTCGTGGTAGTGGAGCACGCGGTCGGGCTCGCGGTCGTCAACCGCGCGGTCGTGGTCAGAGACGCGGAGTTCGAGCGCGCGGAAGTAGTCAGGTTGCACGTGAGAGGTATGGCAGTGACCGCGCGCTCCATTACCAGAGACAGAATGCGAAAAAAAGGAGAAGAACTAGCAGTGAAGAAGAAGAAGAAGAAGAAGAAGAAGAAGAAGAAGAAGAAGAAGAAGAAGAAGAGGAGGAGGAAGAAGAAGAAGAAGAAGAAGAAGAAGAACAGCAACAACAATAGTGTGGAGAACAGAAGGAGCAAGAACAAGCAGCTGTAGCAGAGCAAGAAGAAGAAGAAGATGATGATGATGATGGAGACATAGAAGAAAGCAGCAACAGAAAAAAGCGTCGTGTGATGAAAGATTCAGACACAAGTTCAGAATCAGACTTTTCAATTGACTCTGCAGAAGTCAGAGCTTGTGTGAGAAGAAACTATGGTAGACAGTTTAGGCAGCTAAAAGAACTAGAACGCCGTGCAGCACGTCTTTGAAAATCAAAGGTTTTATCTCTCACTTCACCCCCTCATTACCTTCACCCCCGGGAGTGGGGGGGAGGGGGGGGGGGGGGCTGTCGGTGGTCGGGCCCTGGGTGTGCATTGACAATCCTGCTGCTAGTGTTCATTCAACATGTTTTCATTTTGCTTTTCCCTTTTGTGATGCAATTGACTGCAGCGGCTTGCCGCAAATGCGCGTGATCGTCCCGCCAGCCTGTCGCCATGTCCAAGCCCCGCGCACCCGGTTGGTCGGGTGTCAAGCTGTCGCGCCGCGCCGCTAAGTCAACGAACTAAAGTCAAAAATAAATAGAATTCATTATTTATCTTGCTTTACTCTTACAACTAAATACAAAACCACATTTTCAGCTGTTGTGACAGTTGCATTTTTGAGAGCAATACCCCCCCCCGCCCCTCTTACTGCTGTCGGTGGTCAGTTGTTCATAAAATGTTTTATATTATGTTTCTTTATTTTGTGACGCAATTGCTTGCAGCTGCTTAGCAGAAATACGCATGAGCGCATTACACACTCGTCCCGCTCATCTGCAGCCACATTCCCTTCCTCCCTCCTCCCCCCCCCCCCCCCTCTCCTGGTGGTCGGGTGTCGAGCGATCGCCGCTAAGTCAATAAACCAAAGTCAAAACTAAATATAATTAATTTTTCCTCTTGTTTTACTCTTAACACAAAATAGAAAAGCAGATTTGCCACCGTTGCGCATTTTGACAGATAAAATTTGGACTTCAGTAAAAATTTTGGAAGAAATCGGACGGATTTCAGGTTATGTTACTTAATAAACACTAAGTCAAGTATAGACACTCAAAATGAATGGAAAACTAGTTTTTAATACATAAAAACATTAGTATTCATGAAATCGTGATGATTTCTGTTTGATTTCCATACCTTGCAAAAATTTGGGCTCGGAGCTGGAGCTATGCTTCAAGCTGTGCAAACCGCAATAGGGGGGAGGTAAAGTCTTGGCAGGGAATCGGCGTGGGGGTGTTCTTCGGCTACCGTGATGATGGCGGCAAAAGTCCAGCAGTGCTAGGCTGGGGAACATTTTTGCTTTGAGACACTGTGATCAGACTCTTAGTTGCTCGGTTCGAGCATTCGTCAGACTCTTTAGTTCCTTGGGGTTGAGAACCCAGTGGCGTCGACAAAAGAATTTTGAAATGTTGCTTTGGCATTTCACCGAAGCAGGTGACATGCAAAGTGGTGGTGAGAGAGTGACAGGAGGGACCCAGCAAAAGTGGGCGCAGTCGCCAAAAGGTGGGCTCAGTCCTCAGAAGTCCTGCACAACAAAGAACCGGTAGGTTACTCATCACAAATGTGGGCGACAAGGAAGAAACTTTGAGTGGTCCTTGTCGTTATGTGTGGCATGTTGGCTACACTAGCAAGAGGTGTGGCAGCCCCCCATCAAGGGCGACACCTGAGAACATGTAAAATGTTTAAGGACAATAAGGGAGTGCATGCAAGCACAAATGACTTGTTCGTTTGCCATGTTGGGCAAAAAGTTGTTGACAAATTTACCGGTGGTTCCGGACATTTTTTTCCAAAAGTTGGCTGGGCAGCAGGTGGTGCTGTCTGCTGGTTTCGGCTTTTCGTGGACAGTAGTTGATGCTGAGGACAGGTGAGCTGTGGGACAGTTTAGGGACCTTATGGGCCTCGTTTTCTACGGTTTTGGGGCAGTGGTTTGGACATTTAAAGGACTTAGTTGGTCATGGTTGGACTTTGGGAAGTGAAGGAGGAAAATGTTGTTGTTCATGGTCATTGGGTTGAGTTTTAGACGGTGACGTTCAGTATTATTATTTGCAAAGGTGTTGGCCAGGTGGTATGTATGTTTTAGTGAGCAGCCTTCGGTTTTGGGCGACGGTTGCACGTTGAGTTTTCCTTGTTGCATTTGGACAGTGGCATGGGACGTTAAGCTATGAAGACTGGTTATTAAGCAGGGGGGAGTGTGGAAGATTTGTTCCTTTTCTTTTGTTTGTGCTTCGACGTGGCTCTTGTGTAGTCTGGGAAGCAGGAGGGCGGCTAGTCGTCGTTTGTTGTAGCAGTGGGGACGTAGGGGAGACCGTCATAAGACATGGAAATTGTTTTTGTTTTTTTTGTTCCTTTTGGGACGGGACAGTTGTTGCTCTTTCTCTCTCCTCTCTCCTCTCTCCTCTCTCTCTCTCTCCCTATCTCTCTCTCTGACTTGCTAGCGTAGGGCAAGGACCCTTGGACCCTTTTTGTATTACTCAGTTCATTTTTTTCTTCTCTCTTACATTATGGGATAAGAAGGTACGGGGACATATACGTTTGTGTGAGATCATACTTATATGTCTGGTTTGGTTTCAACTTGGCTAACTGCGATTGTCGATTGCATTTATGTCGTAGTTGTTGATGTGAACATGGTGTGTGTGTTATTTCTATGTTTGGTGGAGGAGACATACTCAATATGTGAAGAAGTTTGTTTGTTGTGCTTATGTGTTGCTATATTGCCGAACTCCACTGGAGACGTAGGATAGCTCACTTGCTCATTGCGTTATATTTTCTAATAGTTTGTTCGTTGTGCTTGTCAGCATCTCGTCCATTTACTTGGTTGTGTTCGCGACACTGTTGAGCATACATTAATGTATTTGACGTTGACATATACATATATGTATCTTCATATTGCGTGTTAGTCATTTTCCGTGCGAATTGTATGGATTGCTCATGTATGCTGCGATATTAACAGTGATGTTGATGTGCTTATTGCTTAACGTTGTGTTTAAGGTGTTGCTGTTTGAATTGTGACCATATTTTATTAATTAACTTATTTGACTGTTGTCTGGCTTTATGATATTTACTATGTTGGCGGGGGGTGCTCATATCGGCCGCTATTCCTAAATAGGGGGGCAATGGACAAATTTGTTAATATAGTATTTAGTCATATCGGCCTATACATGTTGTACATAGGTATTAATAGTTCTGGTTCTGGTGGCAGTCAGTTCCTTCATAGGAATGATCATTGCTTTACCTTTTATACTCAGCCGTATTTCCTTTATTTAAGTTTAGGCGGGTAGTTAGTTTCTAGTAATTTGATCGAGCCCGTGTCTGGTTCAGTTTCCTTCTGTCTAAATAAAGACCAAGTGTCTGAAGTACAGAATGGGAACCCCTCCCCCGGCAACCTGGTAAAGTTACAACGGATTATGGAGCCTTGGTGGTGCTTCGTCTGCGTGGGCTCGGAGCTGGAGCTATGCTTCAAGCTGTGCAAACCGAAATAGGGGGGAGGTAAAGTCTTGGCAGGGAATCGGCGTGGGGGTGTTCTTCGGCTACCGTGATGATGGCGGCAAAAGTCCAGCAGTGCTAGGCTGGGGAACATTTTTGCTTTGAGACACTGTGATCAGACTCTTAGTTGCTCGGTTCGAGCATTCGTCAGACTCTTTAGTTCCTTGGGGTTGAGAACCCAGTGGCGTCGACAAAAGAATTTTGAAATGTTGTTTGGCATTTCACCGAAGCAGGTGACATGCAAAGTGGTGGTGAGAGAGTGACAGGAGGGACCCAGCCAAAAGTGGGCGCAGTCGCCAAAAGGTGGGCTCAGTCCTCAGAAGTCCTGCACAACAAAGAACCGGTAGGTTACTCATCACAAATGTGGGCGACAAGGAAGAAACTTTGAGTGGTCCTTGTCGTTATGTGTGGCATGTTGGCTACACTAGCAAGAGGTGTGGCAGCCCCCCATCAAGGGCGACACCTGAGAACATGTAAAATGTTTAAGGACAATAAGGGAGTGCATGCAAGCACAAATGACTTGTTCGTTTGCCATGTTGGGCAAAAAGTTGTTGACAAATTTACCGGTGGTTCCGGACATTTTTTTCCAAAAGTTGGCTGGGCAGCAGGTGGTGCTGTCTGCTGGTTTCGGCTCTTTCGTGGACAGTAGTTGATGCTGAGGACAGGTGAGCTGTGGGACAGTTTAGGGACCTTATGGGCCTCGTTTTCTACGGTTTTGGGGCAGTGGTTTGGACATTTAAAGGACTTAGTTGGTCATGGTTGGACTTTGGGAAGTGAAGGAGGAAAATGTTGTTCATGGTCATTGGGTTGAGTTTTAGACGGTGACGTTCAGTATTATTATTTGCAAAGGTGTTGGCCAGGTGGTATGTATGTTTTAGTGAGCAGCCTTCGGTTTTGGGCGCGGTTGCACGTTGAGTTTTCCTTGTTGCATTCGGACAGTGGCATGGGACGTTAAGCTATGAAGACTGGTTATTAAGCAGGGGGGAGTGTGGAAGATTTGTTCCTTTTCTTTTGTTTGTGCTTCGACGTGGCTCTTGTGTAGTCTGGGAAGCAGGAGGGCGGCTAGTCGTCGTTTGTTGTAGCAGTGGGGACGTAGGGGAGACCGTCATAAGACATGGAAATTGTTTTTGTTTTTTTTGTTCCTTTTGGGACGGGACAGTTGTTGCTCTTTCTCTCCTCTCTCCTCTCTCCTCTCTCTCTCTCTCTCTCTCTCTCTCTCTGACTTGCTAGCGTAGGGCAAGGACCCTTGGACCCTTTTGTATTACTCAGTTCATTTTTTTCTTCTCTCTTACATTATGGGATAAGAAGGTACGGGGACATATACGTTTGTGTGAGATCATACTTATATGTCTGGTTTGGTTTCAACTTGGCTAACTGCGATTGTCAATTGCATTTATGTCGTAACGGTTGTTGTTGTGAACATGGTGTGTGTGTTATTTCTATGTTTGGTGGAGCCTGAGACATACTCAATATGTGAAGAAGTTTGTTTGTTGTGCTTATGTGTTGCTATATTGCCGAACTCCACTGGAGACGTAGGATAGCTCACTTGCTCATTGCGTTATATTTTCTAATAGTTTGTTCGTTGTGCTTGTCAGCATCTCGTCCATTTACTTGGTTGTGTTCGCGACACTGTTGAGCATACATTAATGTATTTGACGTTGACATATACATATATGTATCTTCATATTGCGTGTTAGTCATTTTCCGTGCGAATTGTATGGATTGCTCATGTATGCTGCGATATTAACAGTGATGTTGATGTGCTTATTGCTTAACGTTGTGTTTAAGGTGTTGCTGTTTGAATTGTGACCATATTTTATTCATTAACTTGTTTGACTGTTGCCTGGCTTTATGATATTTACTATGTTGGCGGGGGGTGCTCATATCGGCCGCTATTCCTAAATAGGGGGGCAATTGACAAATTTGTTAATATAGTATTTAGTCATATCGGCCTATACATGTTGTACATAGGTATTAATAGTTCTGGTTCTGGTGGCAGTCAGTTCCTTCATAGGAATGATCATTGCTTTACCTTTTATACTCAGCCGTATTTCCTTTATTTAAGTTTAGGCGGGTAGTTAGTTTCTAGTAATTTGATCGAGCCCGTGTCTGGTTCAGTTTCCTTCTGTCTAAATAAAGACCAAGTGTCTGAAGTACAGAATGGGAACCCCTCCCCCGGCAACCTGGTAAAGTTACAACGTAGTTAGCTCTCTTGCAGTTCAGTTCTGCGTTTATGTCTTCGGATCAAAGTAGCTGTGAGCAACCTGGCTTTTAACGAAGTCTCCCGGCAAACCGCAAGTGAAAGGTTGGGTAAGGTCCGTGAGTGACCGGTTTATACCTAATCATCGGTCATGAGCCGTTGGGATAGTGGTTCATCACAGCAATACACGAACTGGAAACAGTTCTTATCACACGCACCCGTCTATGACGGTGTCACAGGACATCTTCAAGGATTGTACTGTCCGCTAGAGGAATATGCTTACGGTATTAGTACAATTCTCGGGGACATGGTTAAAGATGCATTTCTCGATGAGGTAGCTGCTAAGAAGAAATACAGATGGGATTTAAGTCGTATGAGAGCAGCAGAGGAAGCAGATGAACCAAGAGAACCGACTGAAAAAGATTCACCAGACGTGAGTGAAGAAAGTGAGGAAGAAGACAAAGAGAAAGACGCATCATCCTCAATGACATCAACATTATCACGCACAAGACGATCAGACACAAAGAAGAAAACACTAGAGAAGCCGAAAGACTATGCGAAATGGAGTAATGAGCAGAAGGTAGCTTGGGAGGAAAAAGCGAAGAGAAGAGCGAGACGAGCACAAACGAGAGCAGTGAAAAGCATACACAGTGTGACGAAGAGAGCATACAAGAGGGAGCAAAAATATTTGCAGCGATGTAAATTATTTCAGCTACTCATCACCATTGCATTCTCTAACTATAAGGTTGTCGCATATCTCAGAAGCCGTAATGCTCAAGATCCGTTCGATAAAGTCGGCATTGTCAAAAAAAATACGGACAAATTTCCGGAGCAGCAAGATATTTGGAGGAAAAGAAGTTCAGAGAGAGAGCTCCTAGAAAGAACGAAGACGTAGACGCCTGGCTCACCAGGTACCTACTGAAGAAAGAATGGCTTGAAAAGCTAAGAGGAGAGAGGTTCGACGAAGACGAATCAACAAACCGGTTGCTAGCTATAGGGAAGCTGAGTACGCACCCAGCCTAATAGTATGGTGCTAAATACTTTGCTGATCACTATCGCATGGCACCAGCCATACGACCCAAGCACAACGACATGGTTGAGGCAGCTAGAGAGTTTTACGTGCTTTGGGAGGCAACCAACAGACAGAAGAAGTATGAAAAAGGGAAGAGTAAGAGCAAGTACAAACAAAAAGGTGAGTACGGGGGCAAGCATGATGGGGTAGTGACAGAACGGAAGGAATGGTGGCTCACTGCAGTTTGTTATAACTGCAACGAGACTGGTCACACTAGTACTAAACGCTTTTGCCCTAGTAACTAATCATTCGGACAACTTGGGGGTATCAGCTTTTCCGAAATTTTCCTATGATATATAGGAACTTTTCCAAAACGAGTGGAAATGAAGGGGAATTAATTTCCTAATTATAAAACATATTAAAATAGTATTTAAAGATGTTTTTATTAGTTGAAATACACTTTAATTTCATCTCCGGAGATGGGTGAGAACCGATCTGACACTGTAATTTTTATAATTTTTTGTAGTGTCGGTGACTACGAATGCATCATTAAAACAAGCTGCCACCATGCACAACTTGCTGCGTTAATTTGTTTTGTTTGATTCCTAAGTATTTTTATTAATAATATTCAGAAATATTTACTTTACATAGTGTAATTAGCTACAGATGGGGTGGAAAGGCTAGGGTGACACACAGGGTGGGGGGGGGGGGAGGGGGGAAGGATAAGATGTCAGGTGTGGCTACCACAAATAAAACTCTCAATAAATCTATTTAATACATGCAAACGTAATTATAAACGCAAAATATAGAACTTATAGTCAGCAAGATTAGAAACTTATCTTACTCACTTACTTACTTACTTACATCCTTCCTTACTTACTTACTTACTTACTTAGATGCTAAGGGCTGCGCGTTTCGCTTCTCGTCTTCTTCATTTCTCCTTACTTGCTTGCTTACTTACTCACTTACTCACTTACTCACTTACTCACTTACTTAAATGCTAAGAGCTGCGTGTCTTAAGACAGCAACAAGGAAAATCAACGCCTGAGCGCCATAGACGCTAAGGCAAACTCAACAAAATTTGGGGAGCTGTTTGGACTGTTGCTGGTACTAGTACCGCGTGGGGGGGTTGTGTTAGATGCAGCGCCAGCTGCCATGCGAGCGATCAAATCATCCAATAGCATATCTCTGTTGCTCTGATTGTTGTTTTGGTTATTCATGCCGTTGTTGTTTTGGTTATTCATGCCGTTGTTGTTTTGGTTATTCATGCCGTTGTTGTTTTGGTTATTCATGCCGTTGTTGTTTTGGTTATTCGTGCTGTTGTTGTTATGGTTGTTGTGGTTATTGTGGCTGCTCTTTTTTTTCTTCTCCTTTGGTGCTTCTTCTTCTTCTTCTTCTTCTTTTTCTTCTTCTTCTTCTTCTTCTTCTTCTTCTTCTTCTTCTTGCTGGTTTGATTTCTTCTTTCTCTTGTTGCTCTTCTGCTGTTTCTTACCCTTGTCCTTTTCCTTTTCTTGCTCTCTATCCTTTCTTTGCTTCTCCTCTCTCTCCCTGTCTAGCCTATCCTTCCTGTCCTGTTCTAGCAGTTTCTTAATGCTTTCAGTTTGCTTGAAGATAGCCTGGTTGACAAGGCGCTCAACGTCGGCTTCCGAAACACCGGCGGCCGGTGTGGGATGCTCCTAAAGTAGTAAAGAGAGAGAGAGATAGAGACTCAGGGAGACAGAGGTGGATTGATTGACCGTTTGCTCTACCTTGGAGGGCTTTTTCCCTTTGCCTTGGCCTACAAGAAACGGTATACCCTGTACTCGGTAGGTCCGGCCCCTACAAAAAAAATTGAACCAAGCAAGAGCGGATGAAAGTTGAGTTTGTTACCTTTACTAGTACTCTTTTTCTTGCCCTTGGATGAGCTAGTTGGTGGATCATCTGAATAACAAAGCAAACCAAAATAGAAAGAACCAAACAAGGATGAAGTCTGTTACCTTGCTCCGCAACTTCAGCGTCCTCCTCAGCGTCCTCCTCATCTTCGCACAAATACACACGCAATACAATACGACATCTCACACAATGTGCACGTGGGTACCAAACTTCAGTTTCTTTGGCCTTCCCGAAGACCTAGGCACGGCACCGCTGCCTGCTCTCTTGCGCTAAAGGTTGAGGACAAGAGTGGGGCAAACATGATGGAAGAAAGCATATCTGACCTTATTTGCTTCCAACAGTAGCAAAAGCTCCTTCTTCCTCCATACGCAGAGTAGCGGCGGATGTGTCGGGTTCCCGACCCAAGGTAGGAACGCGGGCTTGACGTCCTTCTTAAAGTCGAGAGGGGACTTATCAAGCATGCAGGAATGCTTCAGGTTGAAGCCAAAGAAACCCATTAACTGATATTAGATCTCGTTGGCCACGCCATCACCGTCAGTATCGACGTTGCGTGCAGCAAAAATAGCACGTTTGGATCCTGCAAAAGCTCAGATACAGATATCATGTGTTGCATACGAAATAAAATATTACCTCTGTTGATTTGCGCAGGGGTCTTCTTGCGCCAACCGGCGGGGAAGGTGATGAAGAGACTGTCATGAATAAAACAAATAATATAGGAAAAGTTTTGTGAACACATCAAACGTTGGAGAAAAGGGACCCGGGAGCACAGGGGGAAACTTCTCCCTCCGATGTCTCCACTTGCGTGTCCCCCTTGAGCTCAAACCTGTTGTACTTGAGAAGTCGGACATCCAGCGCGAGCACCCCCTCCCGGCTCTTATTGTCGTCCGTTGTGAATTTGAAAAGCAAGCTTATATTCAAAGAAGATGATGATGGTGATGATGAAGAATTAGAAGAAGTATAATAATAATAATAATAATAATAATAATAATAATAATAATAATAATAATAATAATAATAATAATAATAACAATAATAATAATAATATAACAATAACAACGTGTAACAATAACAATAACAATAACAATAATAATAATAATAATAATAATAATAATAATAATAATAATAATAATAATATAACAACAACAACAACAACGTGTAACAATAACAATAACAATAACAATAATGACAACAACAACAACGATAATAATAATAATAATAATAATAATAATAATAATAATAATAATAATGATAGTGCTTCTCTGTCAATGGCTGATGCATTTCTGCACATGCGCCTCCATCGTCTCACCCGTGAGGGGAGTACGAAGAATTGACGATAAGCTCTAATGACACCCCCGCAAGGGCAGTTCCAACACTTCCAGACGGGCCGGTATGTTCAATGAAAATACTGGTCCAGACGGATCGGTATGTTCAATGAAAATACTGGTGGCACCGACGGGAATCGAACTGGCCACAGGGCCCATATGGTAGAACTTGACCACTGGGCTATCACGGTGTCCAGAATAATAATAATGATAATAATAATAATAATAATAATAATAATAATAATAATAATAATAATAATGATAGTACCAGTCTTGCCAGTCCTTGCCGGAGATGAACTCGAAACAGCCCTTGGCCGCCCAAATGCGAACCTTGCCAGGC
>WBZZ01004848.1:82500-117500 GCA_019918135.1 Paulinella micropora | reverse complement strand
CCAGATGGAGACTTTTCAAAACGTGAGATCTGCGCGGAGCTTACTGCTCAGCATTCTCAAGGCTTCAAGAGTGAAACGGAAGCTCAGCGATGGCGCAGCCGTATCAATTATCATCATAAAATTCACAGGGCGTGCCGCGTTGCAAGCATGCAGCGCAAGAAGGGAGCGCCAGCAGACTTCGCTGCGACTGTCATATCCGCAGACATGAAGCCGCCTGTGAAAATCCCATCATGCCGTCGTGCCGCCAAAGACTTCAAAGGAAAAATGGTCTTTAGACTTTGCGTGGGTATTAATACCTGCTACACGACCGATACACACTTCATTCTCACCTACCTCGAAGGTGCTGTAGAACACGGTGCGAACAGCAATATTACCATGCTTGCTGCACTTTTACATTGGCGGCTTTGGAGTCCTCGCTCTATGCCAGCTTGGAAATTATATCTTGAGTGGGACGGCGCTGGGGATAACACCGCGTGGGCGATGCTGGGCTTTCTTGGTCTTACTGTCGTGGACAGGGGGATCCGTTTCCAAGTAGAGTCCCATCGTAAGCCTCCTGGGCATGGGCATGACGGTGATGATCAGGAATTCCGAGTCATGGACATTGGATGGAAGAGTAACTTCCTAACAACCAACATAGCGCAAGCTTTATTGAAGCTCATTCTTGCATTCAAGAAGCAGCACAAGACGAGACACGTGCTGGTCGTTCTGGGATGTAATTACGATTGGATGACTCACTTCAGTCCATGTATGAACAAAAGCTTCAAGCATTACAACAAGCCTTTAGCCTACCGAATCACCAAGAAGGACCCTGACGCTTTGCCGACTGTAGAAGTCGCTATTTGGGGAGATGCACAGAATTTTCATGGTGTCCGTGATGATCCAAACGGAGAACTAATTGACTTGTTTGTCGGACGCCCCGGTAACACTACTTCATCAGAAATCTCCCCACCCCCCCCTTCCCCCCTTTCCCAAACCCGATCACGAATCATCTTTATTGTGCTATGTATGACAGCGACTAACATGCCTCGGAAGCTTCCTGTCGGCTATTTCGTCAACCCTCGCTTAAAGAAAGATATTCGCTCTTTAGCTACGAAGTACCTAGGGCCGGACGAGCGAGCGCATGTGGAAGAAATGTTAGCAAAAGGAAACTTAACGAGGGTGGAAGTTGATGGCGAATATTTCGAAGGTGGCCTGCCCGGCCGCCCTGCTCACATGTCCTGTCTTGATGCAAAAGGAAAGGAATGGAGAGTCGAATTTCGACTCATTGATGAGCTGCCAGTGAACTGGATGCAGTTACCTCCTGACTCGTGACGCAAGGAAAAAATGGACGCCCTTACTCGTTTAACACCTGATGAGCTCCTTTCTTTGCCTCGCACGTATTTTGTCAACGATGGACGTCCTCCTGCTCACCCACGATGGCGTGGAGCAAGGCAGCTTACTAGCGAAGAAAAGAAGGAGCAGGACTTGGGCAATGGCCTTTGCAAATGCGTCTGAGCCTTGGCGAAAAGTTTTCACTTTGCTAACATCGTCACATCATAAGGATCAATTTGCATCGAGCCAGATGATAGTCAGCGAGTTAAAGTCCTGGCTTCGAATGCATGGTGTTTCATCGCAAGACTCCAACCGCAAACAGTTAAAGAAGGCGCAACTCATTGATCAAGCATGGAATCATTTCCAAGTCTGCGAATGTGGATTAGAGGAGGAAGTCGTGGGAGGTGTTGCGGAACCAGCTTCGTCTGAGAACCCGTCCTCTGAGGATTCATCCTCCAGCTCATCATTTGATCATTCATTGTCCGAATCATCGTCTGAGCATCCATCCTCTGATTCAGAGGAAAAAGAAAGTGGTATTATCAAATATGTTTCATCAAAATGCATTATATAACTTATATATTTACTTTAGATGAACATGATGGCTCAGACGGAAGTCCCATCATGCGAAGACGCCAAGCATGCAGTCGGCGCGGACGCCGCCGCGCACATCGGGCAGCGGGTGGACGTTGACGCAAGCGTGCGCGAAATTCAGCGGATTCTAAGCAAGCTCGGCAATCTCAACGCAGGGGCAGTGAGATGCAAAGAGCGAATCAGCCAGGCCCGAATCCGTGGACTTGCCCATGTTGTTCTTACAAAATCGAAGAAGGTGGAGACGTTTGTGACTTATGCAATTGGCCGGTTGCTAGTGATGTTAGTTCTGATGACGATGACCCATTGATTTCGCCTCATCATTGAAGCAACGGCAGCAATATATCGTCCAGACATCGCGTAGTAATAGTATGTATACTAATGTACCCCCCCCCCCTCTTTCCGTCCTAGTATTACTTACTAGTAGTTCTATATTTTGCGTTTATAATTACGTTTGCATGTATTTAAATAGATTTATTGAGAGTTTTATTTGTGGTAGCCACACCTGACATCTTATCCTTCCCCCCTCCCCCCCCCCCTCCCCACCCTGTGTGTCACCCTAGCCTTTCCACCCCATCTGTAGCTAATTACACTATGTAAAGTAAATATTTCTGAATATTATTAATAAAAATACTTAGGAATCAAACAAAACAAATTAACGCAGCAAGTTGTGCATGGTGGCAGCTTGTTTTAATGATGCATTCGTAGTCACCGACACTATAAAAAATTATAAAAATTACAGTGTCAGATCGGTTCTCACCCATCTCCGGAGATGAAGTTAAAGTGTATTTCAACTAATAAAAACATCTTTAAATACTATTTTAATATGTATTATAATTAGGAAATTAATTCCCCTTCATTTTCACTCGTTTTGGAAAAGTTCCTATACATCAAGGAAAATTTCGGAAAAGCTGATACCCCCAAGTTGTCCGAATGGTTAGTTCTTTCTCCTCCCCGGCCTCTCCTAGTTTTCAGTGTCAAGTGTAAGACCGTCGAGCTTTAATAAAGAAATTCCTTTTTTGCAATTTCTTGGCGCGCCCCTCCATCCCCCTCCCCCTTTCCTCTCCCGCTCCCTGTTCTTAGACGGGGGGGGGGGGGGGGAGGTGCAAAGACAGATTGTGCTTGCCCCTCCCGTTCCCATTCCCTCTCCCGCTCCCCGTTCTCAGACGGGGAGGAGGGTGTGGAGACTAAGACAATTCGTGCTCTCCCCTCCCCTCCCCCTCTCCCTCTCCTAATTCTCAGTGTCAAGTGTAAGGCTTTGTCGAGTTTTAATAAAAAAAACTTTTCTTGCACTTTCTTGGCGCCTCCCTCCCCCTGCCCCTTCCCTCTCCCACTCCCTGTTCTCAAATGGGGGTGGGACTAAGACAATTCGTGCTCTCCTCCTTCCCTGCCTCTTTCCTCTCTCTCTCTCTCTCTCTCAGTTTTCAGTGCCAAGTGTAAGACAGTCGAGCTTTAATAAAAGTTCTTTTTCGTGCTCTCGTGGCGCGCCCCTCCCCTCTCTTAGTTGTCAATGTCAAGTGTAAGACTTTGTCGAGCTTAGTTTTACACTTTCTTGGCGCGCCCCCTTCCCTTTCCCGCTCCCTGCTCTCAGACGGGGGAACGGGGGAGGGCAAAGACAGATCGTGCTTGCCCCTCTCCCTGCCCCTTCCCTCTCCCTCTCTTGGTTCTCAGTGCCAAGATTAAAACTTTGTCAGGGATTTTTTTAATTAATTTTTTCTTGTACATTCTTAGCGCGCCCCTACCCTCCCCCTTCCCTCTCCCACTCCCTGTTCTCAGATGGGGGACTAAGACAATTCGTGCTCTCCCCCCTCCCCTGCCTCTTCTTCTCTCCCCTCTACTCCCTCTCCACCCCCCTGAGCCCGGGGGGCTCAAAGAGTAGGGGGCAGAACTGACAAAAAAACTAAGATGTCACTGAGCCCGTGCCGGGGCGCCCCCCACCCCCCCCCCACCCCCCATTTTTCGGGCCCGAATTTGCAGGGGCGCCCCCCCCCCCCCTGTATCCAGAAATCCTTTCTGCCACCCTCCCCTCTCCCCTGAGCCCAGGGGGCTCAAGGAGCAGGGGAGGGGGGGGGGGGGGAAGGGCGCAGAAGCTACAAAGGAAATAAATTCATAAAACGCCTCCACTAAGCCCCCCCCCCCTCCCCTTTCTTCCCTTCTTACTTGTCGAGACTTTATTTTGTTACATTTTTTCTGTACTTTCTTGGCTTCCCCCTGCCCCTTGCCTCTCCCACTCCCCGTTTTCACTCCCCGTTTTCAGGCAGGGGGGGGCTAAGACAATTCGTGCTTCCCCCCCCCCCCCCCTGCCTCTTCCCTCTGCCTCTCATAGTTCTCAGTGCCAAGGGTAAGACCGTCGAGCTTTAATTCAGCGTATTCCTTTCTGTACTTTCTTGGCGCGCCCCCTTCCCCCCTCCTTCTCCTAGTTCTCAGTGTCAAGTGTAAGACTTTGCCGAGCTTTAATTAAAAAAAAATTACATTTTCTTGGCGCGCCCCCCCCCTCCCCCTTCCCTCTCCCGCTCCTGTTCTCAGACGAAGAAACTCAACAATTCGTGCTCTTCCCCCTACCCTGCGCCTTCCCTCTCCCTCTCCTAGTTCTCAGTGCCAATATTGAAACTTTGTCAGGGATTTCTATTTAATTGTTTCTTTTTTTGTACATTCTTAGCGCGCCCCTGCTCCTCCCCCTTCCCACTGCCACTCCCGATTCTCAGACGGTGGACTAAAACAATTCGTGCTTCCTCCTTCCCTGCCTCTTCCCTCTCCCGCTCCTAGTTTTCAGTGCCCAAGTGTAAAACCGTCGAGCTTTAATTCAGCGTATTCTTTTTTGCACTTTCTTGGCGCGCGAGCAGAGCACAGACGGCGCCGGCCAGGGTTCTAACATGCTTTTTAATAACAAGGCATGGACCGGATTCTGCGGCAGCCTGAGGGTGCCGGCGCGAAGAAGAAGGCGTCGGCTAGCCCGACACGCCTGGCTTTTTCAAAAACAAAATGTAGCTTTTTTAATTAAAAAAACAAAAAACAAAATTAAGCAGAAACGTTTTGCACCCTGTCGAGGTAAAGCCGGTCCAAGGCTTGATCTTCCAGAGGCATCCTGAGGTCGGGGATGCTTTGCAGCAAGGGGGGCAGAAGCCAACCTAGGGGTGGAGTCGCGGTGCACTCGCTACTGTAAGCCCGCGCCAAAAAGCCGCCCTGCTCGTCGTCGGCGTCGCCTTGTTTGAAAACACGGCGGAAGCGTGCTGAGGAAGCGTGCTGAGTTAAGCAGAGCTAAAAAGGCCTGCTGGCTGCTTAAATATCCTTGCTCACCTTCCTCATCCTTTCTGGCCAAGAAATGACAGCAAAGGTCTATAAAGGCTTCGCTGGCGTCCAGCAGCTCAGAAGCCAGGAGGTGTTCGACCATTTCTGTGCTGGTTCTGGCGTCAACCCGGTTTTCGCTGTTTGGGTGCAGCGCAATCGTCAAAACCGTCGTATCATCCTCGGCGTCGCTGTGGGGGTCTGCACCCTCGTCCAAGGCCGCCTTGAATTCTTGTACACGCCCGTGGTTCGCCAGGTGCCACAGTAAGCTGGCGTTAATCTCGGCTCTCAACGTCTTATCGTACAATCTAAAGTGGTGCTCGAGCCAATCGATTTCCCACTTGTCGTTGAGGGTCTTGAGTATTGAGCTCTTGCTTCCAAACTTTAGCATGGCTCGCCAAACCAGATTGGTGACAAGGATGTCGGCGATGCACGATGAATAAAACTGCTTCTTGTCTTCCTCCGAACTCAGCTTTGTGCTTGCTGCATTGAACAATTTCCCTAGGATCCTTGCGCCCCTGTCGTCATTTTGCAGAATCATCGACGCGTTATTGGCAACGAGTGTGTTCATCTCCTCGCACTCGTTGCACATCGGGAGGAGTCCGTCGCAGGTGCAGCGCCTCGCGGCACAAAAAGTTATTTTCATAAAGTCCTTTATCAAGGACACTACTTTCTTTCCGTCCTCTTTGTTCGTAGCCATGCTGTTTTTATTTTACCTCTGGAAGAATAGTGAAGGGGGGGGGGGGGTATTGGAAACAAAAACAAAATGCACGGGGAGAGGGGGGGGGGGGGCGCTCCACCCCCCCCACCCCCCCTCCACTTTGGTTCTCTCCTCCAGGGCTGCGACTCAAGCGCTGGAAAAGACGTCTTGGCGGGCCCCCGGTTTTCGTCCCAAGACACTTCGCGGGAGGTCTGCCGATCTCCCCAACCAGCCCCCTGGCGCGGGCTTTGCTGGGGGCCTGGTCGCTGCCTCCATTCTTTGTTTTAGCTCCTGCTGGCTTTTTTGCCAGCTCGCGCGCAGGGCCCCCTCGCTGGCTTGGTGGGCCTGGCACTGTTTCCTGGAGCGGGGGAGGTCCGCTGCCAAAGAGTCCTGACACCGCCGCGCCTCTTCCAGCTTTTGATTCAACAGCTCCTGTGTTGCGCGGTGGGCCGTTCTTTCTGTGGCAAGCAAGGTCTGCACGTTGCTCAACTGCTGCTGCACCTGCATCCAGGCATCTCGGACCCTAACCACTATTGCCAGAGCCCCCCGGAGCTCTTCCGTCAACCTCTGTTGCATGCGCTCGGACGCTGCCAGGTGCAATTCGCTGCTCCACTGTCGCAGCTGCAGCAGGGCCTGAAACCGTCTTTTCTCTGCCTCCGAAGAAGAAGCTAGCACCTTGTCGTCGTCGTCGTCGGGGGGCTTGACCTCTGTGGCTGAGTGCCTGTCGCACAGGCCTGCTTGGCCATCTTTGGCGGTACGGTACAGGCGCTTCTTGCGGTAGCACTTTCTACAAGCGGGCTTCCACGCACACCATTTCCCTTTGCCCACTTTATACCTGGCGACAAGTACCTCTTGGCTGTTTATTTTAAATTGATGCTTGAGGGTTCCCTTCAAGTTGCGTCTGGCCCCGTGCGCGGGTCCCGCCTCTAAGTCGCTGGTCTTCTTGATGGTACGCATGTCTGCCGGGGCGGCGCCTGCGTTCAGTGCTGGACCTGGCCGAGGACCCCGCGCAGCGTTTGCCAGCCCCGGGCGCGGAAAGCCTTAATTGGGAAAAGATGCAACGCACGCTGGACCAGCTGCAGACGTCAGGCGAGCGACGTTCTCTGGACCAGAAGCGCTTTCACAACGCGATGATGGTGTCGTGCGCGAGTTGGTGCTGGGCAGAGAGAACTTCCAGCGAGAGCGCGGTGCGTTGCTGGAGCAGCTAGGGCGGCAGAGCTTTCCGTTTGGTACGCTGATCCTGTGCCCGCGGCGCTGGGGTAAGTCCCCGAGCGTGGCGATGTTCTGTGCGGCGATGCTGTACTTGTGCCCCCGAATTTGTGTGCTGATTCTGGCGACGCAGCGCAAGGCGGCATCGCTGTTGATGAAGGCCTCGCTGCACTACTTTACTCAGCTGCCCGGGGGAGCGGAGCGCATAGCAGAGAATAACTCGATGCGTTTCTTGGTGCGGTCGAGTGATTTTACGGGGACGCGCGCGGAGGCGCTAAGAACGGGGGCCGTGAGCGGGGTGACGGCCTGTGCGCCAACTGAGAACAGCATACGGGGGGAGAGTGCGAGCCTGGTCTTGATTGACGAGGCGGCGTTCGTGCCCACGTCGGTGATCAGTGTGTTGGCGCCCCTGCTGATGGTGGAAAGGACGGCCCTGATTTGTATTTCGACGCCCGACGGGGTCGACAACTGGTACTCGCGTCTGTTCCAGCGGCCCGCGGCGGAGGCCGGCGGAGGCGAGCACGGCTCGCCGCCGGCGGACCCAGTCGGCGACATGTTCCTGCGCTTCCACGTGGACCTGCTGTGCAACGAGTGCCGCGAAGCGGGTGTGCAGCCCAGGAACTGCAAGCACAACGCGCACCTCTTGCCCGCCTGGCTGAACACCACGGGGCAGCAGCGAGCCGAGGCCTTTATGAAGTCGGATTCGCACTACGCACAAGAGCTGATGGGGTCTATCGTCTCGGCCGGGGGTGGGTTGCTGGGCCGGGGCTCCATAGCCCGACTGCTGGCGCCGGTGCTGAACCCGGAGCTGGAGCTGGAGCGTGTGCTGGGGCAGCAGGCGCAGGCGGGCGCGTACGCCCCGCAGGCGACGCTGCAACGCCTGGCGGCGGCGCGCGAGGCGGCGGCGGCGGCGCTGGGGCCGGCGGGCGAGGCCTTTGAGTCGCAGCAGCAAGCGCTGGTCTACGTCTTCATCGACCCGGCCGGGGGGGGGGCGGTTCTGAGACCGGGACCGTGGCGCTGACGGCGCACCCGCGGGCGGCCGGTCACTGGCTGTTAGTAGGGATCTGTTCGCTGGCCGCCGCGGAGCCCGGGGGCTAGACGGGGGGCATGGCATCGTTTTTGCGGCAGCTGCAAGAACTCCCCGGGCTCCGCGACGCTCACTTTTGCGTAGGGGTGGAGTCCAACTTTGGGGGGCAGCATTTTGTGCGGCTCTTGCTGGAGCGTTACGCGACTCCTCACCTGGGCTCTGGTCCGAGTGGCGAGACCCCGCCGCGCTGGCTCACCCCAAACAACAAGGCGCACAGCACGGCTTGTGCACGACGAGGCAGTGCCAGGTGGTTGGCGCTTATTTGCTGCGTGAGCAGCTGCGCCGAGGTAGCTTGGCGCTGGCGCAGGGGCTGGCTTGGGCAGGGCGCCCCTCACGCCTGGACATGTTGCGCCTGTTGGAATCGCAGCTGCAGCAGCTCTCCGAGGTAAAGGGTGGTATTACCGGCAAGGGACCGGGGGGGGGGGGGGGCAGAATGACGACCTAGCCATGAGCTTGCTTTTGGCGCTTTACTGGATCCAAGTAGGCTCTGTCTAGCACACGTCTAGCCACAAAGAGAGAGAGAGAGAGAGAGAGAGAGAGAGAGAGAGAGAGAAAAGAGGGACGGATGGGAGGGAGGGGGGGGGGAGGAGAAGAAGAAGGAGCGGGAAGGGGACGAAAGAGGGGGCAGGGATGAGAAAGAAAGAGGGCGGGTCGACATACATTCTTGGCTTTTTTTTTCTTCCCCTTGCTCTCAAAGTAGGTTTTTCCCCCTTTTGCTAGCTGTCACAGAAACCCATGCAAAAGTTTTAAGAAAGTTCAGAATGGGCGAAGACACACCTCCAGACCTGGAGAACCACGAGGAAGGAGAAGAAGACGATGGAGACTTGTCAGAGATACTGCGCTCCCTGGCCGTTGCGCCGTCGCCGGAACCGGCGGCCGGCCAGGAGCTTGGGGCAGCTGTCGCTGGCACGTTGGCCCGGTCGTCGAGCCCCGTGCTCTCCAGTGGGGGGAAGCCCCCCGAGGTTCTGCCCACGGAGTCGCTGGCAGCCGCGTCGGCAGCCCTGCCGAGCCCAGTCCTCATTCACACAAACACGTCATTGTCTGCCCCCCGAGTGCTCGCCTCGGGGGAGAGGACGACGGCGGCGGACACGCCGCAGGACGAGTTGCAGCAAAAAAGAAGAAAGGACAAAGAGCCGGCAGCGGCGGGCAAAAGGCGGAAAGAGGAGCGAGAGGGGGAAAAGGACAAGGAGAAAGAAAAGGAGAAAGAAGCACGGGGACAGCCACCGGGGGTGCGGGGGACAGAGGAGATCGTACCGGATTGGGCGAGGTGGAATAAGATGCAATTGCTATTTGGCGGTTCGCATATTTCTTATGATGTCAGCCTTGGGCGGGTGGTGTTTGCCCCCCGCCCCCCGCTGCTGGCGGAGCCACAAGACAAGAAACACAAGACTGTCGAGTTTGTGGAGGCGCAAATGGCGCTGGAGGAGTGCACCTCGGGCGTGTGCATGATGTACCAGAGCCTGCGCGAGCGTGACTCGGGCCCCCAGCGCCAGCGCCCGATGCCTATGGAGTCGGTGTGTTACCAGCCGAGGTCGCTCCTGTACAGCTTTTGGGAGTACAGCAAGAGCAAGGGCGCAGGGTGCGAGGAGTTGCTGCACCCGGAGCTGCGCGAGCTGTGCGACAAGGCCGGTACGCACGTGCTGGCCGGGGGGCAGCCGGCGCCAGCGCCCTCCACGTCGGCGCCGAATTTCGATACCGCCTCGGTTGCCTCCCACCCGCGCCCGCGCGGGCGGGGCCAGGCGCTGCCCATCAGCAGCAGCAACCAGTGGTACCTGCTGTTGTTCTATGCTGTGGTGGGGAAGCTCCTGGGGCGGAAGTACCCGTGGGTACCTGCGCGCGATCCGGCCTGCCGCAGCTGGAAGGGGCTCGTGTTTTCGAAGAAGTGCACTGTGCTCTGCAAAGCGGCCCCGCGGTGGACGGAGACAGGGCGGCGCGCCGCGCCGCGGCGGCGCCGAGGCCACTGCGCAGCAGCTGGCCAAGCTGCTCAAGTTGGTGTTAGGGGTGTCGTCGGTACAGGCGGGCGACGTGCAGGCGCTGTAGCTACGTCCTAGCGAACGCGGTGCTGGTGCGCTCAGTGCTGTCACAGGTGGTGGTGGGGGTAGTCCTAAACCCATTGCTGGCCGCCATCCCCAGGTCGCACTCGCACAACGTGGCGCTCGTGCACGACCGGGATGGCGTGGCTTTTATGTGCAGCGCGCAGCACTTCCGTTCGGGCACGCCCCTGTGTTTGCCCCTGCTGAACGAAGATATCTACCAACCTCAGGGCCAAGGCCTGCCAGCCGAGCTGCGCAGGCACGTCATTGGCTCTCAGGCTGAGGCAGACCTGACGCAGACGATGGAGTCCTTCTTCGGGGCTAACAGCCCGTCCATGCTGCTGCGCGAACTACCGGAGCTGCGGCGGCTCCTGAGCACAGCCGAGTCGATCAAGCCGCGCAGCCTGTGGGACCGGGATTGTGTGTAGCTCTGCTACCGTGTAGCGGCCTACGTCGGCAGCGAATTGGCCCTGCGCTGCGTGCGTATGGCCTTTGCTCAACAGCTGATTATGCAAGCAGAGTGCGTGGAGCCCGAATCCTCGCCGCGGTCGGACTCGGACACGCCGGAGCGCGCGCAGCCCCAGCCGCCGCGGCCGACGACGCCCTTCCATGTACGCCGGGAGCGTGGCAAGTGGTGGCAGGATCTGGGCGCGCTGGCGGATGGTTTGGTGACCATGGAGCTACACGTCGCCTACCTGGAAGCCATGCTCTTGCTGTTACACCGCCTAGGTGCGCGTCGCTTTCTCAAGAACGTGGCGCGCTGCACGATAGCTCAGCACGGCCGGGCGCCCCCGTCCGGAACATTGGCCCGGACGGGAGAAAAGGCTTCTTCGTCGAGGGAGGAGGCGGCGGCGGCCTCGGTTTTGTATTTGGTTTGGGCGCAGCGGTGGCGTCTAGTTGCGCGAGTTACCTGCACCTGTTTTATGAGACGGCGCCGCACTCGTGCTACACCAACAAGACGCCCTGGCAACCGCCTCTCTACGTATACACCCATGGCCTCGCACTCTCCACGCGGCTGCACTGTGCGATTCTGGTGCTTCTCCGCGCCCTGCATGAATCAGTCCCGGCCGGCGCCCCCCGGGGCGACGTTGACCTCACCCGCTGTACGCTGGAGCCCTGGATGCAGGCTCTGCCGCCCTTGCACACTCTGGTGCCACAGAGCTTGGACGAGGTTATTAACTGCGAAACGGATCTACTCTCAGCCGCTCACATCCGGAACGACCGCATTGAGGTTTGTGTGAACAATTTGGAAAGCATTTACAACAACGTCCTGCGTGAATAATTAAAACGCAAGAAAAAAAAAGGCGGGGGGGGAGGGGGGCAGGTTACATTGTGGTTTCTATTCGTCAATTTTAATAAATAATACTATCCAGCTCAGGCGCATTGCGTTAGGAGTTCGGAGACGGTAATGGCGGCGGTCGCCGCTGGTGCAATTTGTACCAGACAGTCTAGCTGGAGCGTGTCTCCCAGCCGGCCGTTGCCCGCCTTGCACCTGTACTGGAGCAGCGTGTCCGGCTGATTGCGCAAGACCTTGTTAATCCACAGCGGCCAGCACGTGATTTCCCGGCCTTCCATAGTGAAGCGTAGAGCTAGCTCGGGCTCCGGCTCGCCGCACGAATAGCCGCGCCAGGGCGAGTCTAGCCCATCGCGCTGGACGTTGTTGTTGTAGGGCCAGGTGCAGAAAACCTCCGGCGCCAGAAAGCCTGGAAGGCGCCCCGACGGCGCTGCGCTGGCCCCCGTCAGCCCCGCAATCAGCCAGCGCGTGGGTTGAAACGGCAGCGTGCTGGCCCCGTCGGGGACGAGCACGGGCATAACACTCCACTCGGAGACCAGCGCCAGGACAAAGCAGAAATCGGCGGGCGAAATGTAACCTCCGTTTTCAGCGTCGTACAAGTAGGCCCGCGGGATATCCAAGCGCGGCATGGCGGGGGCATCCGCGTCGTCGCCGCCCCGCGCGGGGAACTTGTCGGGCAGCGACAAGCATGCGCAGGCCCAGTGCATGGCGGGGTCGAGTGTAGACTGAGAGTCGGTTTGCGACACGATCGCGTCTACCCAGCTGGTTCCTAGCGTGCACTGCACCGTACGGAGCCCGCAAACATAGAGCATGCTCCGCGCTACGTCACACGCGGGGCCGGCATAGCCATCTCCGCACACGCAAACCGGTCCGGCCAGGGACGACGACATTCCGCAGATGCCCTTGTTGTTGCAAGTTGGGTCATCGAGTCAGTTTAGGTTCCGACAAGTAAGGCGATGCGGCTCGGAGGAGGCGGGAGGATTTACGTCAAAGTAACCTGGCTTGCAAACACAGCTTCGTGTCTGCGCCCCGCCCGCCGGAGTCTGGACCGCGTTGTTGAGGCAGGCATTTGCCCTTTACTTATTGACAGCGTTAGTATTAGTAGCAGCACGGGGGGCATTTTGGCGACAGAAAGTTCTTCCTCCCTCCCTCCCTCGCCCCCACCTTTGAGGCTTCTCAGGGTAAAAGGAGGAAGAAAGGGGAAAGACATCCTCTCCCGTCCCCACCCCCCCCCCCCCCCCTTCCCCAGCCCCTCCCCTCCCCCCCCCCACCCCCTCCTCCGTCTTTGTTTCTCTTGTTTTTCCTCTTCTTTTCTTGCAAAGAAAATGGACGTCCATTCTAAGGAGGATCTACAAGTGTACAGGAAATGTGCGCTGGTATGCCTTTTGACCTGTTTTCCGTACCAGTGTCTTGCTCGTATACAAGACGAGTCCGGTGCCAAGGTCTCTTCTTGGCTTTCCTCTCCGGGGTTAGAGCTGGATGAGACTATAATCAAGAATCTGTTGCACATAGCGATCGAGCATGGGAACTGCAGTATTGGTATTAGCCTGGGTGCCCGAACGACAGCACGGCGTGCCGATTAGACTCTTTGCCGCTAAGGGCCCGCGCGCCATCGGATCAGACCGGACAGTGCGAGGCATCATCGGATCAGACCGGGCAGTGCAAACGGGATCGGGTGTGCGGTTACGAATGCAAACGGCGGGAACTAAGCTCAGTGTTGTGGTACAACCAAGACCGTAAACTGCCATTCTAGCACTACGCGCAACCTTTACCACACAAAACCGCCTTTTAGAGCTCCAGTGCTGGCGCCACAAAATTGAGGGCACCTCGACGCCCGGGGAAATGCACTCCTCCTCCTCTCTGTGCTACCAGCAAATAGATTTGGCTGTTACTCAAATGAAAGAGCAGGCGGATAAGGAAAATGTTTTCTGCCACACGGGCTTTTACAAAGCACTTGGCTCTTGGTGTAACGCAGCGTCCCCTACGCTTTCTCATTGAACGCATGAAAAGTAAGGAGCTGGACAGTCTCTGGTGCATAGCCATGTCGCTCGGAGGCGCCCTGGCCGCCCTGGTCGGCGCCTGTGCCGCCAAGCTTCTGCTCGAGACACAAGTCGAGGTCGTGAGCTTGGGAGCGCCCATGTTTGGTAACAGGGCTTGCAACAAACTCGTTCTTCAGATGCTAAGCAGAAAAGGTAAATTTAGGTGTAGGTGGACTCGCGTGTACAAGGAGAATGACGTTGTCCCTAAACTGCCCGCCAGGTTTATGCGCAGTGGTTCCTACGAACACCCAAAGTCGACAGACGGACCGCCAGGCATCGAGGATTTGTATAGAGAGGTAAAAGAGGTCTCTGATGGTGGTAGAGCCCAAGGCATACGCAATTGTTTATGGCACACATGCCTAAACAGAATGGACAGATCTTACTATTCTCATGCCGTCTACTAAGGAATACCGTAATCTCCTAGGCTGAAGTTTCTTGCTAGGCCCTGGCGTAGGAGTAAACAACAAACGAACAAAACAAAAAAAAAGCGGGGAGGAGAGGGAAAGTGGATTGGGGGGGGGGGGGGGGGGAAGGGGAGGAGGGTGTGTGTGTGCTGGAAAAGAGGAGAGGGAGGAGGGGGGGGGAGAGGGGGAGAAAGTTTGATGGCGCGCCGCCTTTCTCTCTCTCTCTCTCTCTTTTTCTGTCCGGGACGAGGCAAGCGAAAATGACAAGTGTGACCGCTTCACCCCGCCAGCGCTTGCCGAGCCTCCAGCTTAGCTTTGAACCGCGCCTGCTGGCGCCTCTGCTGCTTGCCAGGCCCGGGCAAGCGTTGGGCCTTATTCCGGCCGACAATGTGTGGCAAGAGCTACTTGATACGTCCAACGTGCTGGAGTGTAGCCCGCACTTTCGGGCGTCGGTGGTTAGAATGCTCGGCCCGCCCGCGATCCACTACACGAGTGGCTATTGGAGCGAGCCGCACCAGCGGTACGTGTCATTCTTGGACATGTCGGAGATCAAGAGGCACAGGAGCTTGCGTGTAGGCTGGTGCTACCAAAATGGTCTTCGCGTGCTGCACAAGTTTGCATAATTACCTTCAGCCCGCGCTAAGCGCGAGCTGGAGGAGGGGGCCTTCCCTTCACCGTGCTGTGTTGTCAGTGTATGAGACTTGATTTTTTTATTAAAACACTTTTTGTTTCTTGGTATTTTTTCCTTCCGCCCCGCGCCAGCGGGCTGGGGCGCTAGCGGTTTAGAGCTAGCATGGTAATTAAAAGACTAAATCCCAGGAGCGGATTCACGCCTAGAAAGAGCCCCCAGAACAGACGGTTGCCTATCGGTCTATCGGGCGGTTTCTGCTCCCCGCCCCGGCGGGCCACCACGAGGGCGGCGAGGCCGCCGATGCCGCCCATGAAAAAACAGCAAAGCGAGCCAATCAAGAGGCCGGCCAGGATCCCGCCTGCCGGGTTTGCGCACGATTTGCAGCTGCCGTCTTCGTCGGGTTTGCTGCAAAAACCAAAAAAGAGCTTGGTTTCTTTTTCACGGGTACAAGGGCACGGGCCCGAGGAGTCGTGCGTGAGCGGCAGTGGCCGGTAGCAGTAATCCGTCGTGAGATTCAGAAAGGCGGACAGGTTCTAGGCCGTCACGCCCGGTGGACAGGAGTATTGCAGGGTTAGAGTGTTCTGCAGATCTTGCAGCACCGTTAGCATCTGCGTGCTGAGGTTGGCGCCATATTGGCGCAGATCTTGCAGATCTTCGATTAGGCTGTTTCTTAGCGCCGCGCCCTGGTAATACATAGTCTCTAACTCCTTTGAGATGTTTTGGCGTGTGCTTATGTTGACTTTCAGCTCGGCTGCGTTGCGCTTGGCTTCCGCGATCAGGACCGTGTACTGGCGGCCGAGCGCTGCGGCGCTGTTGTTGATGCTGACCTCCAGTTGCTGCGCCTACGAGCTCAGCGCAGTGAGGGCTTGTCTGGCCTGAGTCTGGATCGTCGCTGAAACCGAGTAGTCAGCCAGCGAGGCCTCGGCGGCCGCGTTGAGGTCATCCAGGTTTATGACCCCGGGGCTGCCGTCAGAGCCGCTGAGGGCTAGGCCGGAGAGGGTCTCCCCAAGCTGACGGTAGAGCGGGGCTAGCTCGGACTGCTGCTGGACGCGGATGGTGAGTGCGTTGTCCCGCGCAATTTCTAGCGAGGGTAAGGAGGCGGCGTGTATGCCGAGCCAGTTGTCGGCCACCGTCATCCAGGCAGCGGCGCGCGCGAGCCTTCCCCCGCCAGCCTCCTTGGTCGTGCATCACAGGCAGTGAGGGTACAATTGTTCGAACCGGCGCCCGCCGGCGCGGCTGCTGGCGGGGGAGGGCTCGCGCGCGCCGCTGCCTGGATGACGGTGGCCGACAACTGGTTCGGCTCGCTTAGCCCACGGCGCGCGCGCAGTACCTGGCACAGTAGGGGGGGCTGGCGCGCCTGCCCTTGCGCCGCGACAGCGCGGCCCGCCCGCTGGACGCCACTCGCAACCTGTTTGCCCGGGGGATCTTTGACCCGCGCGAGGCGGGCCTCTCGCTGGGGCACTTCCAGGCGGAGCTGGAGATCCCGCCAGAGCCCCCCTGCCTGCGTGGTCTTGGTGGTGCGGCACAGGCGCGCCGGGAGCTTGAGGTCTACGGCGCGGGGCGCGCGGCTGGCCAACCACTCGGCCCGCAGGCGCTCGTTCAGCGGCCTCGCTAGCGCCTCCTGAAAGGCGGCGAAGAGCTCGTTGGTGTCCGGGCGTGCGCCATCCTGCGGCACTACTATATGCACTGGCTCACAGATGGCGAGGGCGTTCGTTTCTACCCACGCGACTGGGAGCTCGAGCTGCTGGTCCGACGCACCGACCCCTTGGCGGCTAACTCGAGCGCCGCGACCAACGACACTGCTTCGGGACCGCCCGACCCCCTGAACTACTGCCCCCAAACCCTCGAGCTCCGACCCGGCACCGGCGGCACGCAGCAGCGAGGGGTCCGGCTGGCCTACACCTCCCTCAACCCTACTACCGTCGGGGCCGGCGCCGTCGGGGGGGGGGAGGGGGGGGAGTTTCCCCTGCGTGCTGCAGCTCGAGGCCCCGCGGTGTCAGGTTCTGCACAAGCTCCGCCTGTCCGAGCTGCGCCCGTTACCAGACGTACGACCTGGACCTGACCAACTGCCGCGCTCTGTCCACCGACGTACGGGTGCTGATTAACTGCAGCGGAGAGGCCCAGTTCGCGGTTCTCTGCCTGCAGGGAACGCTGGACGCCGGCGCCGCCTCCTTACCCTCGCTAGAAATTGCGCGGGACAACGCACTCACCATCCGCGTCCAGCAGCAGTCCGAGCTAGCCCCGCTCTACCGTCAGCTTGGGGAGACCCTCTCCGGCCTAGCACTCAGCGGCTCTGACGGCAGCCCCGGGGTCATAAACCTGGATGACCTCAACGCGGCCGCCGAGGCCTCGCTGGCTGACTACTCGGTTTCAGCGACGATCCAGACTCAGGCCAGACAAGCCCTCACTGCGCTGAGCTCGTAGGCGCAGCAACTGGAGGTCAGCATCAACAACAGCGCCGCAGCGCTCGGCCGCCAGTACACGGTCCTGATCGCGGAAGCCAAGCGCAACGCAGCCGAGCTGAAAGTCAACATAAGCACACGCCAAAACATCTCAAAGGAGTTAGAGACTATGTATTACCAGGGCGCGGCGCTAAGAAACAGCCTAATCGAAGATCTGCAAGATCTGCGCCAATATGGCGCCAACCTCAGCACGCAGATGCTAACGGTGCTGCAAGATCTGCAGAACACTCTAACCCTGCAATACTCCTGTCCACCGGGCGTGACGGCCTAGAACCTGTCCGCCTTTCTGAATCTCACGACGGATTACTGCTACCGGCCACTGCCGCTCACGCACGACTCCTCGGGCCCGTGCCCTTGTACCCGTGAAAAAGAAACCAAGCTCTTTTTTGGTTTTTGCAGCAAACCCGACGAAGACGGCAGCTGCAAATCGTGCGCAAACCCGGCAGGCGGGATCCTGGCCGGCCTCTTGATTGGCTCGCTTTGCTGTTTTTTCATGGGCGGCATCGGCGGCCTCGCCGCCCTCGTGGTGGCCCGCAGGGGCGGGGAGCAGAAACCGCCCGATAGACCGATAGGCAACCGTCTGTTCTGGGGGCTCTTTCTAGGCGTGAATCCGCTCCTGGGATTTAGTCTTTTAATTACCATGCTAGCTCTAAACCGCTAGCGCCCCAGCCCGCTGGCGCGGGGCGGAAGGAAAAAATACCAAGAAACAAAAAGTGTTTTAATAAAAAAATCAAGTCTCATACACTGACAACACAGCACGGTGAAGGGAAGGCCCCCTCCTCCAGCTCGCGCTTAGCGCGGGCTGAAGGTAATTATGCAAACTTGTGCAGCACGCGAAGACCATTTTGGTAGCACCAGCCTACACGCAAGCTCCTGTGCCTCTTGATCTCCGACATGTCCAAGAATGACACGTACCGCTGGTGCGGCTCGCTCCAATAGCCACTCGTGTAGTGGATCGCGGGCGGGCCGAGCATTCTAACCACCGACGCCCGAAAGTGCGGGCTACACTCCAGCACGTTGGACGTATCAAGTAGCTCTTGCCACACATTGTCGGCCGGAATAAGGCCCAACGCTTGCCCGGGCCTGGCAAGCAGCAGAGGCGCCAGCAGGCGCGGTTCAAAGCTAAGCTGGAGGCTCGGCAAGCGCTGGCGGGGTGAAGCGGTCACACTTGTCATTTTCGCTTGCCTCGTCCCGGACAGAAAAAGAGAGAAAGAGAGAGAGAGAGAAAGGCGGCGCGCCATCAAACTTTCTCCCCCTCTCCCCCCCCCTCCTCCCTCTCCTCTTTTCCAGCACACACACACCCTCCTCCCCTTCCCCCCCCCCCCCAATCCACTTTCCCTCTCCTCCCCGCTTTTTTTTTGTTTTGTTCGTTTGTTGTTTACTCCTACGCCAGGGCCTAGCAAGAAACTTCAGCCTAGGAGATTACGGTATTCCTTAGTAGACGGCATGAGAATAGTAAGATCTGTCCATTCTGTTTAGGCATGTGTGCCATAAACAATTGCGTATGCCTTGGGCTCTACCACCATCAGAGACCTCTTTTACCTCTCTATACAAATCCTCGATGCCTGGCGGTCCGTCTGTCGACTTTGGGTGTTCGTAGGAACCACTGCGCATAAACCTGGCGGGCAGTTTAGGGACAACGTCATTCTCCTTGTACACGCGAGTCCACCTACACCTAAATTTACCTTTTCTGCTTAGCATCTGAAGAACGAGTTTGTTGCAAGCCCTGTTACCAAACATGGGCGCTCCCAAGCTCACGACCTCGACTTGTGTCTCGAGCAGAAGCTTGGCGGCACAGGCGCCGACCAGGGCGGCCAGGGCGCCTCCGAGCGACATGGCTATGCACCAGAGACTGTCCAGCTCCTTACTTTTCATGCGTTCAATGAGAAAGCGTAGGGGACGCTGCGTTACACCAAGAGCCAAGTGCTTTGTAAAAGCCCGTGTGGCAGAAAACATTTTCCTTATCCGCCTGCTCTTTCATTTGAGTAACAGCCAAATCTATTTGCTGGTAGCACAGAGAGGAGGAGGAGTGCATTTCCCCGGGCGTCGAGGTGCCCTCAATTTTGTGGCGCCAGCACTGGAGCTCTAAAAGGCGGTTTTGTGTGGTAAAGGTTGCGCGTAGTGCTAGAATGGCAGTTTACGGTCTTGGTTGTACCACAACACTGAGCTTAGTTCCCGCCGTTTGCATTCGTAACCGCACACCCGATCCCGTTTGCACTGCCCGGTCTGATCCGATGATGCCTCGCACTGTCCGGTCTGATCCGATGGCGCGCGGGCCCTTAGCGGCAAAGAGTCTAATCGGCACGCCGTGCTGTCGTTCGGGCACCCAGGCTAATACCAATACTGCAGTTCCCATGCTCGATCGCTATGTGCAACAGATTCTTGATTATAGTCTCATCCAGCTCTAACCCCGGAGAGGAAAGCCAAGAAGAGACCTTGGCACCGGACTCGTCTTGTATACGAGCAAGACACTGGTACGGAAAACAGGTCAAAAGGCATACCAGCGCACATTTCCTGTACACTTGTAGATCCTCCTTAGAATGGACGTCCATTTTCTTTGCAAGAAAAGAAGAGGAAAAACAAGAGAAACAAAGACGGAGGAGGGGGTGGGGGGGGGGGAGGGGAGGGGCTGGGGAAGGGGGGGGGGGGTGGGGACGGGAGAGGATGTCTTTCCCCTTTCTTCCTCCTTTTACCCTGAGAAGCCTCAAAGGTGGGGGCGAGGGAGGGAGGGAGGAAGAACTTTCTGTCGCCAAAATGCCCCCCGTGCTGCTACTAATACTAACGCTGTCAATAAGTAAAGGGCAAATGCCTGCCTCAACAACGCGGTCCAGACTCCGGCGGGCGGGGCGCAGACACGAAGCTGTGTTTGCAAGCCAGGTTACTTTGACGTAAATCCTCCCGCCTCCTCCGAGCCGCATCGCCTTACTTGTCGGAACCTAAACTGACTCGATGACCCAACTTGCAACAACAAGGGCATCTGCGGAATGTCGTCGTCCCTGGCCGGACCGGTTTGCGTGTGCGGAGATGGCTATGCCGGCCCCGCGTGTGACGTAGCGCGGAGCATGCTCTATGTTTGCGGGCTCCGTACGGTGCAGTGCACGCTAGGAACCAGCTGGGTAGACGCGATCGTGTCGCAAACCGACTCTCAGTCTACACTCGACCCCGCCATGCACTGGGCCTGCGCATGCTTGTCGCTGCCCGACAAGTTCCCCGCGCGGGGCGGCGACGACGCGGATGCCCCCGCCATGCCGCGCTTGGATATCCCGCGGGCCTACTTGTACGACGCTGAAAACGGAGGTTACATTTCGCCCGCCGATTTCTGCTTTGTCCTGGCGCTGGTCTCCGAGTGGAGTGTTATGCCCGTGCTCGTCCCCGACGGGGCCAGCACGCTGCCGTTTCAACCCACGCGCTGGCTGATTGCGGGGCTGACGGGGGCCAGCGCAGCGCCGTCGGGGCGCCTTCCAGGCTTTCTGGCGCCGGAGGTTTTCTGCACCTGGCCCTACAACAACAACGTCCAGCGCGATGGGCTAGACTCGCCCTGGCGCGGCTATTCGTGCGGCGAGCCGGAGCCCGAGCTAGCTCTACGCTTCACTATGGAAGGCCGGGAAATCACGTGCTGGCCGCTGTGGATTAACAAGGTCTTGCGCAATCAGCCGGACACGCTGCTCCAGTACAGGTGCAAGGCGGGCAACGGCCGGCTGGGAGACACGCTCCAGCTAGACTGTCTGGTACAAATTGCACCAGCGGCGACCGCCGCCATTACCGTCTCCGAACTCCTAACGCAATGCGCCTGAGCTGGATAGTATTATTTATTAAAATTGACGAATAGAAACCACAATGTAACCTGCCCCCCTCCCCCCCCGCCTTTTTTTTTTCTTGCGTTTTAATTATTCACGCAGGACGTTGTTGTAAATGCTTTCCAAATTGTTCACACAAACCTCAATGCGGTCGTTCCGGATGTGAGCGGCTGAGAGTAGATCCGTTTCGCAGTTAATAACCTCGTCCAAGCTCTGTGGCACCAGAGTGTGCAAGGGCGGCAGAGCCTGCGTCCAGGGCTCCAGCGTACAGCGGGTGAGGTCAACGTCGCCCCGGGGGGCGCCGGCCGGGACTGATTCATGCAGGGCGCGGAGAAGCACCAGAATCGCACAGTGCAGCCGCGTGGAGAGTGCGAGGCCATGGGTGTATACGTAGAGAGGCGGTTGCCAGGGCGTCTTGTTGGTGTAGCACGAGTGCGGCGCCGTCTCATAAAACAGGTGCAGGTAACTCGCGCAACTAGACGCCACCGCTGCGCCCAAACCAAATACAAAACCGAGGCCGCCGCCGCCTCCTCCCTCGACGAAGAAGCCTTTTCTCCCGTCCGGGCCAATGTTCCGGACGGGGGCGCCCGGCCGTGCTGAGCTATCGTGCAGCGCGCCACGTTCTTGAGAAAGCGACGCGCACCTAGGCGGTGTAACAGCAAGAGCATGGCTTCCAGGTAGGCGACGTGTAGCTCCATGGTCACCAAACCATCCGCCAGCGCGCCCAGATCCTGCCACCACTTGCCACGCTCCCGGCGTACATGGAAGGGCGTCGTCGGCCGCGGCGGCTGGGGCTGCGCGCGCTCCGGCGTGTCCGAGTCCGACCGCGGCGAGGATTCGGGCTCCACGCACTCTGCTTGCATAATCAGCTGTTGAGCAAAGGCCATACGCACGCAGCGCAGGGCCAATTCGCTGCCGACGTAGGCCGCTACACGGTAGCAGAGCTACACACAATCCCGGTCCCACAGGCTGCGCGGCTTGATCGACTCGGCTGTGCTCAGGAGCCGCCGCAGCTCCGGTAGTTCGCGCAGCAGCATGGACGGGCTGTTAGCCCCGAAGAAGGACTCCATCGTCTGCGTCAGGTCTGCCTCAGCCTGAGAGCCAATGACGTGCCTGCGCAGCTCGGCTGGCAGGCCTTGGCCCTGAGGTTGGTAGATATCTTCGTTCAGCAGGGGCAAACACAGGGGCGTGCCCGAACGGAAGTGCTGCGCGCTGCACATAAAAGCCACGCCATCCCGGTCGTGCACGAGCGCCACGTTGTGCGAGTGCGACCTGGGGATGGCGGCCAGCAATGGGTTTAGGACTACCCCCACCACCACCTGTGACAGCACTGAGCGCACCAGCACCGCGTTCGCTAGGACGTAGCTACAGCGCCTGCACGTCGCCCGCCTGTACCGACGACACCCCTAACACCAACTTGAGCAGCTTGGCCAGCTGCTGCGCAGTGGCCTCGGCGCCGCCGCGGCGCGGCGCGCCGCCCTGTCTCCGTCCACCGCGGGGCCGCTTTGCAGAGCACAGTGCACTTCTTCGAAAACACGAGCCCCTTCCAGCTGCGGCAGGCCGGATCGCGCGCAGGTACCCACGGGTACTTCCGCCCCAGGAGCTTCCCCACCACAGCATAGAACAACAGCAGGTACCACTGGTTGCTGCTGCTGATGGGCAGCGCCTGGCCCCGCCCGCGCGGGCGCGGGTGGGAGGCAACCGAGGCGGTATCGAAATTCGGCGCCGACGTGGAGGGCGCTGGCGCCGGCTGCCCCCCGGCCAGCACGTGCGTACCGGCCTTGTCGCACAGCTCGCGCAGCTCCGGGTGCAGCAACTCCTCGCACCCTGCGCCCTTGCTCTTGCTGTACTCCCAAAAGCTGTACAGGAGCGACCTCGGCTGGTAACACACCGACTCCATAGGCATCGGGCGCTGGCGCTGGGGGCCCGAGTCACGCTCGCGCAGGCTCTGGTACATCATGCACACGCCCGAGGTGCACTCCTCCAGCGCCATTTGCGCCTCCACAAACTCGACAGTCTTGTGTTCCTTGTCTTGTGGCTCCGCCAGCAGCGGGGGGCGGGGGGCAAACACCACCCGCCCAAGGCTGACATCATAAGAAATATGCGAACCGCCAAATAGCAATTGCATCTTATTCCACCTCGCCCAATCCGGTACGATCTCCTCTGTCCCACGCACCCCCGGTGGCTGTCCCCGTGCTTCTTTCTCCTTTTCTTTCTCCTTGTCCTTTTCCCCCTCTCGCTCCTCTTTCCGCCTTTTGCCCGCCGCTGCCGGCTCTTTGTCCTTTCTTCTTTTTTGCTGCAACTCGTCCTGCGGCGTGTCCGCCGCCGTCGTCCTCTCCCCCGAGGCGAGCACTCGGGGGCAGACAATGACGTGTTTGTGTGAATGAGGACTGGGCTCGGCAGGGCTGCCGACGCGGCTGCCAGCGACTCCGTGGGCAGAACCTCGGGGGGCTTCCCCCCACTGGAGAGCACGGGGCTCGACGACCGGGCCAACGTGCCAGCGACAGCTGCCCCAAGCTCCTGGCCGGCCGCCGGTTCCGGCGACGGCGCAACGGCCAGGGAGCGCAGTATCTCTGACAAGTCTCCGTCGTCTTCTTCTCCTTCCTCGTGGTTCTCCAGGTCTGGAGGTGTGTCTTCGCCCATTCTGCACTTTCTTAAAACTTTTGCATGGGTTTCTGTGACAGCTAGCAAAAGGGGGAAAAACCTACTTTGAGAGCAAGGGGAAGAAAAAAAAAGCCAAGAATGTATGTCGACCCGCCCTCTTTCTTTCTCATCCCTCCCCTCTTTCGTCCCCTTCCCGCTCCTTCTTCTTCTCCTCCCCCCCCCCTCCCTCCCATCCGTCCCTCTTTTCTCTCTCTCTCTCTCTCTCTCTCTCTCTCTCTCTCTTTGTGGCTAGACGTGTGCTAGACAGAGCCTACTTGGATCCAGTAAAGCGCCAAAAGCAAGCTCATGGCTAGGTCGTCATTCTGCCCCCCCCCCCCGGTCCCTTGCCGGTAATACCACCCTTTACCTCGGAGAGCTGCTGCAGCTGCGATTCCAACAGGCGCAACATGTCCAGGCGTGAGGGGCGCCCTGCCCAAGCCAGCCCCTGCGCCAGCGCCAAGCTACCTCGGCGCAGCTGCTCACGCAGCAAATAAGCGCCAACCACCTGGCACTGCCTCGTCGTGCACAAGCCGTGCTGTGCGCCTTGTTGTTTGGGGTGAGCCAGCGCGGCGGGGTCTCGCCACTCGGACCAGAGCCCAGGTGAGGAGTCGCGTAACGCTCCAGCAAGAGCCGCACAAAATGCTGCCCCCCAAAGTTGGACTCCACCCCTACGCAAAAGTGAGCGTCGCGGAGCCCGGGGTGTTCTTGCAGCTGCCGCAAAAACGATGCCATGCCCCCCGTCTAGCCCCCCGGGCTCCGTGGCGGCCAGCGAACAGATCCCTACTAACAGCCAGTGACCGGCCGCCCGCGGGTGCGCCGTCAGCGCCACGGCCCCGGTCTCAGAACCGCCCCCCCCCCCCCGGCCGGGTCGATGAAGACGTAGACCAGCGCTTGCTGCTGCGACTCAAAGGCCTCGCCCGCCGGCCCCAGCGCCGCCGCCGCCGCCTCGCGCGCCGCCGCCAGGCGTTGCAGCGTCGCCTGCGGGGCGTACGCGCCCGCCTGCGCCTGCTGCCCCAGCACACGCTCCAGCTCCAGCTCCGGGTTCAGCACCGGCGCCAGCAGTCGGGCTATGGAGCCCCGGCCCAGCAACCCACCCCCGGCCGAGACGATAGACCCCATCAGCTCTTGTGCGTAGTGCGAATCCGACTTCATAAAGGCCTCGGCTCGCTGCTGCCCCGTGGTGTTCAGCCAGGCGGGCAAGAGGTGCGCGTTGTGCTTGCAGTTCCTGGGCTGCACACCCGCTTCGCGGCACTCGTTGCACAGCAGGTCCACGTGGAAGCGCAGGAACATGTCGCCGACTGGGTCCGCCGGCGGCGAGCCGTGCTCGCCTCCGCCGGCCTCCGCCGCGGGCCGCTGGAACAGACGCGAGTACCAGTTGTCGACCCCGTCGGGCGTCGAAATACAAATCAGGGCCGTCCTTTCCACCATCAGCAGGGGCGCCAACACACTGATCACCGACGTGGGCACGAACGCCGCCTCGTCAATCAAGACCAGGCTCGCACTCTCCCCCCGTATGCTGTTCTCAGTTGGCGCACAGGCCGTCACCCCGCTCACGGCCCCCGTTCTTAGCGCCTCCGCGCGCGTCCCCGTAAAATCACTCGACCGCACCAAGAAACGCATCGAGTTATTCTCTGCTATGCGCTCCGCTCCCCCGGGCAGCTGAGTAAAGTAGTGCAGCGAGGCCTTCATCAACAGCGATGCCGCCTTGCGCTGCGTCGCCAGAATCAGCACACAAATTCGGGGGCATAAGTACAGCATCGCCGCACAGAACATCGCCACGCTCGGGGACTTACCCCAGCGCCGCGGGCACAGGATCAGCGTACCAAACGGAAAGCTCTGCCGCCCTAGCTGCTCCAGCAACGCACCGCGCTCTCGCTGGAAGTTCTCACTGCCCAGCACCAACTCCGCGCACGACACCATCATCGCGTTGTGAAAGCGCTTCTGGTCCAGAGAACGTCGCTCGCCTGACGTCTGCAGCTGGTCCAGCGTGCGTTGCATCTTTTCCCAATTAAGGCTTTCCGCGCCCGGGGCTGGCAAACGCTGCGCGGGGTCCTCGGCCAGGTCCAGCACTGAACGCAGGCGCCACCCCGGCAGCCCCGCCCCCTCCCAAACAGCTAGCTCCGCTTCCAGTCTCTCCACACACAGCCCTACTAGACCCACCAAACCCACCGTCCGACCACTAAGTCTTCTGCCCCTTGCCCCGGCCGCCCCGACGCCGTCGGGGGCTGCTCTTGCTCTCACCGCCGGGAGCGCCGCCGCCGTCCGGCGTTTGCCATCCTCGCGGCTCCATACAGCCCAAGCGCGGCGCAGAGTCTCCACCAGGGCCTGTGTATTCATCCAAACTGCCTACAAGACAAAGGAGGAGGGGGGGAGGCAGCTTTTCTCTCATGAGCAGAGCAAAGGCGGGGGGGGAGGGGTTGGGTGGAGCATTCCCACGCTCCAGTCCTTCCTCTCCCCCCCCCCCCCCCTCGTCCTCCCCCAGTCCTTCCTCCCCCCCCTTCCCCCACCTCTTTCTCTGTCCCGCCCCCTTCCGCTTGTTCCTCCCTCTCTGAGAGACCAGGGGAAAGAAATCGGAGAAAAAGAACAAAAGGATGCGCCCCCCCCCCCCCCCCCCCCGTTTCTTAATTGAAATCTTATCTTGGGCTCCCTTGGGAGTTTGGGGCAAAAGGGGTGCTCCCACATTTAGCATAAGACATGCGTACCATCAAGAAGACCAGCGACTTAGAGGCGGGACCCGCGCACGGGGCCAGACGCAACTTGAAGGGAACCCTCAAGCATCAATTTAAAATAAACATCCAAGAGGTACTTGTCGCCAAGGTATAAAGTGGGCAAAGGGAAATGGTGTGCGTGGAAGCCTGCTTGTAGAAAGTGCTACCGCAAGAAGCGCCTGTACCGTGCCGCCAAAGATGGCCAAGCAGGCCTGTGCGGCAGGCACTCAGCCACAGAGGTCAAGCCCCCCGACGACGACGACGACAAGGTGCTAGCTTCACGGTGCGAATGAAAATAATCCTCCAGTTACTACGATGTTTGAGAATCTCAGAAGTAACAACAACAGATTACGAAATTCATGTGAAATTGTGGAAGAACTAGAAAATATTTAAAGGGAGCTTGCAACAATTGAGACTCGATTACAGACTTTAAATGTAGAAATTATGAGTTTTCAAACTGAATCTCTTCAATTTCATAGGAATCTGGAAAATGATCAAGTTAATTTTAATTTTGGGCAATTTGATCCTCAATATATTTTGATCGAACTAGCATCCAGATTCGTGTAAAGCTACACTCGCAGCATCTTACAACAAGACACTTTTCTCTTCAAACAGAACTGGGACAAGCAAGAGAAAGAGAAAGAGCTAGAGAAAGAAGACAGAGAATCGCTCAAGACCCGGTAGCACTAGCAGCTGCACGAGAAAGAAATGCAACACGTCAACGAGCACGCCGAGCTAGAATAGCGCAAGACCCAGCAGCACTAGCAGCTGCACGCCAAAGAAACGCAATCAGTCAGCAAGGTGTGAGAGATCGATTAGCACAAGACTGAGCAGCACTATCAGCTGCACGAGAAAGAAATGCAACCAGACAGCGAGCAAGAAGAAATCAACTTGTGCAAGACCCATTTGCTGCTGCAAATGATTCTAAAACAAATTTATTAATAACTTATTGAATAATCATTAAACTTCAAGTTGTGACTTGAAATTCTTTTTTAAGTGTCAAAAAATCCAACTTGAAGTCACATAGACAACGCTATGAGAAACTACCGGAAACGACAGGAACACTTAATTTACTAATAGCTTCCATTTGCTGCTGCAAATGATTCTAACACAAATTTATTAATAATTTATTGAATAATCATTAAACTTCAACTTGTGACTTGAATTTTTTTAAAAAAAAGTGTCACAGTGTTTGCGTAAATTCAGAAATGAAGTCATCCGATAATCATTAATATTAACGGGGCAACGTCATTTCCTGATTTTATTTCAATAAGAATGAAGCAAAAAGCTTTCTACAATTAATTTAACATCAACCGCAAGCTAACATCCAACTGAACTTTGACGTGAACCTTCACCTGTACAACAATTTTAACATTAACCGCAAGCTAAAATGATGAAGAATTACCAAAACACATTGGAGAGGACAATCTGGTTGCGGGCACGGGCACGGGCGCGTTCGCTCTCTCGTTTCGCGTCTTGTTGCGCCACCAGCGCATGATATATATATACTGAAGAAGTGCCACACTTGGGTCCCTTCGGGGCATGTACGCGTCCCCACTCATGCCGCCGCGATTAGAATCAGTCACATGACGCGTATGGCGACGGATTGGCAACCCAGGGACTCTTTCGCGCGTCGACGGCGGCGATAACAAATCTTCCGGCGAGCCCCCATCAAGAAGAGAACTGTCTACGTTCACGACTGGGCGCACTTCGCTAGGTGGGCGAAATGAGACTGGGTCGTTAGTTGGGCGCAGAGAGGCGAGACCGCTGGCAACGAATCTACTCGCTGCCGACAACTTCTCGGCCGTAGCTTTCATGCTGTCAATCCATTCATAATGCCGCAGTTCGAGTTTCTTCTCGTTCTCTTTGCGCTGCCTCATATAGGCCCGTTCCTCCTTAAAGGCCTGGCTTCGGCGCTACTAAGCTTCTTCCATATCCTTCTTCATGTAATCGTTCATCAAAGCAAAGAACTTGTCAACCTTCTCGTTGGCATGCTGGTCCACGAGCCCATGCGATGCCGATGCCGATGGCTGCACTTCCCCAGCCCACGGGGAGGATTTGCCGGGTGTCTTGGACTTCTTTCCCTTGTTCTTAGGCTGAGGCTTCTAGTACACAGGCAAGTTTGGGCTGCATGTGAAATGAATCAGCAAATATAATAAATTAAATTGACAGTAGTACCGATGCGGGAATGAGGGGGACATCATCGTCGTCCTCAGGCAAAATCTCGTCGTCTGGTGGCGACTTACGCTTGCCCTTGCACTTGCATGGCAGTCGGGGGGGCGGCGATGGAAGCGCATGTACATACAGCAGCGGCAGGGGCTTAAACCACGGAAGGAACACCATATTACCTTTGATGTACCCGGTTGCATCGGAGCTAACAAGGGAATGACGGTCGCAACATACTCTTCCTTAGGAATCAAATGAAGGACGCTGCTCACGACAGGATCGATCTTCTGGTAAGTGATTAAGGTAAGTTGATAATTGGGGTTCTGGATGGTCACCCCAGTGACCAACCGACGCATCAACAGCGCATGGTCGTGTCCCTTCCTACTGCAGCGTTTCTTAGGTTCCAAAGCCACTGGTCTGCAACAGGCAAGAAACAACAAGAGCGCCCGGGGGGTAGTAGCAGTAGTAGTAGTAGTACTAGTAGTAGTACTAGTAGTAGTATTAGTAGTAGTAGTATAGTAGTAGTAGTAGTAGTAGTAGTAGTAGTAGTAGTAGTAGTAGTAGTAGTAGGCCACTGGTCTGCAACAGGCAAGAAACAACAAGAGCGCCCGGGGGGGGGGGGGGGGGGGGTTGGGGGGGGGGGGGGGGCGGGGGTAGTAGTAGTAGTAGTAGACCTTGCTATCATGCCAAGTTCTCCTTCAGGTGCCGGGTCGATCACTTGAATCGGCTGGCGTGCTTGGGCCAAAAACTTCCTAGGCTCGTACAAATGACTTGCTCGAGGAAAACGCCGTACCGGATGAGACCAGTGGCAGTCAAGTGCACAAATCTGAGCCTACACGCAAATTATATGTTATAAGCAACAAACAAGTCTGGCGGTTACCCATCTTGGTATTTTGGTGCCTCATCCTGGCCGGCCGGGACGGAAAACTTGAAAAAAGGAGTGGCAAAGACACGCCCGTAACAGTCTTGCACAGGGGGCAACCTCTCCTCATGATCAAATGAGTCTCTCTGTTCGGGATCATCACTTGTTTCTTCTTGCTTCTGCTCATTCTCTTTCTCTTCCTTTTCTTTCTCCTTCAGTTCCTCCTCCTCTTTCTTCTTCAATTCCTCCTCCTCTTTCTTGTACTTCTCTTGCTCCTCCTCTGATTTCTCCTTCTCTTCCTCTTCCTCCTCTTGTTTCTTCTTCTTCTCTTCCTCTTCCTCTTGCTTCTTCTTCTTCTCTTCCTCCTCCTCCTGTTTCTTCTTCTTTTGTTTCTCCTCCTCTTTCTTCTTCAAGTCCTCCTCCTCTTTCTTCTTCAAGTCCTCTTCCTCTTTCTTCTTCAATTCCTCCTCTTTCTTCTTCAATTCCTCCTCCTCTTTCTTCTTCTTTTTCTCTTCCTCCTCTTGCTTCTTCTTCTCTTCCTCCTCCTCTTTCTTCTTTTCTTTCTCCTCCTCCTCTTTCTTCTTCAAATCCTCTCCTCTTTCTTCTTCTTCAATTCCTCCTCCTCTTTCTTCTTCACTTCATCCTCCTCTTGCTTGTTCTTCAGTTCCTCCTCCTCTTTCTTCTTGACTTCCTCCTCCTCTTTCTTCTTTTTCACTTCCTCCTCCTCTTTCTTCTTTTTCAATTCCTCCTCCTTTTTCTTCTTCTTCAATTCATCCTCCTTTTTCTTCTTCTTCACTTACTCCTCCACTTTCTTCTTCTTCACTTCCTCCTCTCTCTTCTTTTCTTTCTCCTCTCTCTTCTTCTTTTCTTTTTTTTTTCTCTTTCTCAGTTCTTATCTCCGTTTCTTTTCTGTTTTCTCCTGTTCTTCGTGAAATCGGTTCACTGCCCCCCGCTTGCGTTTGGCACTTGAAGCCTGTTCCTCAATCCAATCCTTGGCCTTCGCATCGTACTTCCACAGACAGTCTGGGTCAAGGGCGTTGAGCTTTGCCTCAGTAGGGAAATTCCAATACCGTTGTCTCACTTCGTCGGAAACGACAACCTCAGCTACTGGTACGTTGGAAAAACACCACCCGTTCTGCAGTTCGCCCAAATGCCTCAACAGTATACGTAGTAGCACTACGTGCTGCCTGGCAGTGCATTCCCTTTGAGTTGGATTGTGATGTTGCATGGTTCACAACCCCCTTTCAAAATCCCCCTTTTTGAACCGAGTCAAAGTTTGCACTGGCCCCTGTCCGCCAAATTTTTGGCCGGACAGGTAAAAATGACAGAGGCAAAACGTTGTTGAGAGACGGTTCAAGATGAACCAACCTTGGGAAACAGCTTGGGTATGTGGGCAACCAGTTGTAAAAACCTGCAGCAAAATATCAACATGATAGCATATTCCCACACTGTACACCTTTTTGTTTGGGCGTCTTTTTTAGTTTAATTTTATGTGTCTTTATCTTATGGTTACACTTTGAAAATTCCTTTTGCACCGTGTGTCGGAAAATGAATATGCTGCACTGTTCTTAGAAACCTGCAGCAAAAATATTAACATGATAACATGTTCCCAAACTGTACACCTTTTTGTTTGGGCGTCTTTTTTTAGTTTCGCTTTATGTGCGTTTATCTTATGGTTACACTTTGAAAATTCCTTTTGAACCACTGTGTGTCGGAAAATGAATATGCTGCACTGTTCTTACTCTTGTTAGGTACTGGTACGTTGCTTGACATGGCCAATGAAGAGATGCAGGGCTGGTTAGCAGCCCTGGTCTCAGACGACGAGGAAGGCACACACACTACTACTCCAACTGCACAAAGCGATAGGGTTCCGAGCCGTGTGTGTGGTGATTGGGCGACCTTGCTGGGCACCGGTGATGAAGAGGAGGACTCCGAGGGCAGAACAACCGAGACGCCTACGTCTGTACTTGTACAATCACCCAAGGAAGAGAGCTGTATGACCGATAATGTGACAGACGACTGCAACTGGGATGGCTTTCACGAGTCTCTTCTGGTTTTCTTTCTTTCTTCTTTCTTTCCTGCTTGCTTGCTTTCTTGTTTTCTTACTTTCTATCTTTCCTTACTCACCCTTCCCTTTTGTGAATTATGTGTCAGGAAGAGCGCAAGGCAACTCCCAGAGGGCAGCATGACTGGCAGTTGAGCGATGAGCCTCTGTATAAGGTCCTTGGTTTGCCTGTATCTCATGTTGCGCGTGCACGCAAAGATCCTTTGCGTTCATACATATATGTTAAGCGCAGGAAAGGACAGCCCAAACAGGTGAGGCCAGGCTCGCGCAAGCAGCTGCTTGGCATGTGTTTCATAGAGCTTGTCCATGAGATGAAATCTGTATGTTGCAAGCATTGAAATGCCATGCATGGGTGAGTCCTGTTTATGCTGTGTTGTCTCGTTCTGATACGGTTGCTATGTCTCAAGCACAACTAAAGGCTTGGTTGGTTGGGCAGCTGCAGAGCATGTCAGGCCCCAATTTCACAACAAAATTCCGGTACAGTGGGGTTGTTGTGTGCAAACCCATGTGGATGAGAATTCACGGTGTGGGGGGTAAAATCATGCGGAGGGCGAGTTTGCTTTTTGTGGAAAACATGAGGTTTGACACCCGTGCCTTGTTAACCAAACCGACCAGCAAGATGTAATTTATGTCATGCTCGTCCTATTCTTTGTGGTTGACTGCGAGACTGCAGCGGATGGCATATGGCATTTTTGCAGGACATACAAAATGTTGCTGTCCTTTTTGCTCATGTCCGGAATGGTCGGGCTGCTGCTGTGACTGGCATGGTGTGTGGGGCACATTGCAAGCCTAATTCCCCCCCGGGTGAAGGTTTAATTAGATTAGTTTTGCACCGCGATTTCCAGCAGGTTAAGTGGGTCCGTGATGGCAATTATGCTATTTGCGCGGTTTGTGCTGACCTAGCAGCTCAGCAGAAGAAGGGTTTCAAGTCTGAGGCTCTGGCACTTGAGTGGCGCCAGAAATCCCAAGTCCACAACAAAGTTCATCGATCCAACAGGATTGACTCCATGAACTCGGAGTACACAGCGTAACCCCCCCCCCTCCCCCCCCCCCCCCCAAACACACACATACACACAGACGCCTCCTTCTTTCTTTTTGTGTTCTCCATGAACTCTGAGTACACAACGTAAACCCCCCCCCCCCCCCCCACGTGCACACACACACACACCTTTTTTCTTCTTTCTCTCTTTCTTTCTTTTTTCTTTCTTTTTTTTTTTTTTTTTTTTTTCCTTTGCAGTCAGCTTGTCCCGGGCAAAGTCAATACCTGGAATATTGATATGACTAAGCCCGTTTACATACCGGGTTGCAACAGGTCAAATACCGACTTCCGCAACTTGTATGTTCTCAAACTGCTAGCAGGTGGGCAACATCACATGCCTCAGGCACTCGTTACATACTCACCCACTTGCCTAACATTGCTCACGGCACAAATGCAAACATCACCATTTTATACTATCTTTGCGGGCTGAGGTTTGGGATCCTAAAACCACATCTGCTGCTGACTTGTTTATGAATTAGCATGGTGGGCCAGAGAATACAGATGTGGTCATGATGTTTTTTTTTCCACCTTGTTTTTGTGGGTGGAAAGCACGCATCAGAACTCACCGCCTAGTCAGGAACCACTCCCACAATCTGCAAGATCAGGTTTTTTATATCATGCGACATGTCGGTTGGCGAACTACTCTGTTCACAACCAATGTCGCGCAAGCTTTGTTCAAACTCCTGATTGGTCTAAAAAAAAACTGGGAAAATTAAGTTTTGCTGCTGGTTAATTCCGATTATGATTGGCGAGGGTATTTTGAGCAGTGCAGGAACAAGCATCTGAAGCACTACAAGCGCCCTCTTGCGTACCAGTACGAGGTAACCTTGCATCGCATTTGACTTTGATATATACATATGTATTTTTTTTGAAGGCCGGTGACGTTGCTTCCAAATATCTTCCTGGAGTAAGGTACAAGGTCTGGGGTCATGCAGAGCAGAAGTGGCGAGGTGAGAACGATAGTGTAGAGGGTAAAGATTTGCGTCCTTACGTGCAGCCCCCCAAACCCTGCCCACCGTCCAGAAAAACTCCCACCTGTGCCTTGGGTAACTGAAGACATATCAAAGAATGTCTGCAAGCTTGCGCAAAAGTACTGTTCAGCACAGGAAAGAGAGTGGTTCGAGGATATTTTGAAGGATGGCCACTTGCTGAATGAGAAATGGATAGTTTGGGATGGTGAAGAGGGTGCGGGAGGGCTGGCAGGTAGACCGGCTCATTGCACTTGTACTGATGCTGCCGGGAAGCAGGGGCAGGTTAATGTACGTGTGCTGGATGTATTACCTGCTGACTTGTGGGCTGTGCCATCTGATAGGGAGGCACGCATTTCCGCTGAGTATTTGCTGAGTGAGGAAGAACGTCTCCGCATGCAGCGGGTCAACTTCCGGAACGATGGCACCGCCCCTGCCCACCCAGCCTGGAGAGGACGCAGATTGTTGGACGCTAGTTCGTTGTTCTGGAAGCTTGCTTTTGCATGTTCTCCTGTTCCTAATAGGTTTGGGATTTCAACAACCCCCCCCCCCCCCCCTCCCGATGCAGGCAAAGTGGATCGATTGCTGCAATCAGGAGCACCTGCACTGGCAAAGGCCACGGTCGCTCAACTAAAAGCCTGGCTGGCCGTGCATCGTCAGACAGTCACTGGTAATATCAGTTTGCCTGCCTGTGAAACTATTTGCATTTTGCATCTAGGGAGAAAGGCAACGTTAATCGATGCCGTTTATACCCATTCCCTGAATTGCGAATGCAAAACCGGGGAGGAAGGTAGTGAGGTGAAGGTTCGGCCCGCGGCCGAGGCCGCACCAGTCGCACCAGTCGGTGCTCTTGCTTCTGAAGTTGTTCGCGGTCGTGGTCGTGGTCGCGCTCGCGCTCGTGCGGGACGGGCTCGTCCCGGAAGGGGTGGTGCACGTGGTCGGGGTGGCAGAGGCCGTCGTAGGGCCCGGAGCTCAGAATCAGAAGAAAGTGAGTCGATTCAGGAGGATGAACAGGAAAGCGATTCGGAAGCAGAAAGCATGAGCAGTCAAAGCTCTAGCGAATCGGAATCCTCATCGAGCGATGATGAACAGCCTCTCATCCCCCCCTCAGCCGCCCCGTCAGCCCAGCAGCAGTACGCGGAAGCAGCGCTCGAGTCAAAGGCAGAGGTCCAGCTCCATGATCAACTGCCAACACGACCCAAATCTCGCAGACGGCGACGCATTGTTGAGAGAATGGTAACAGAATCTGACACCGACTCTGAAGACGCTGGCCCGAATTTGACACCGACTCTGAAAACGCTGGCCCTTCTGCTCTTCCTTCTGCATTTCTCCCGGAAATCGCCTAAGTCGGGTTGTGGGTTACTGAAGAGCGTGAGGCTGCAGAATTGAGAGAGCGATGCTGCCGATCTGACCTGTCAGACCCTTCTTCGTCAGAAGAGTGGGAACGTATCAACGCGTTGAGAGATCTAAACAACCAAATTTAGTTCTGCCAACACGTTGAGAGATAGTGCAGCATTATATCCCGCTGCCGGAAAGCTTCCTTTGAGCACATCACTATGTAGAAGTGTAGTGGCCATGTAGTAATATAGTAAATTCATTTAGAAAACTTGTACAAATGCATCTGCATGTGTCAGTTAACAGTATGTAGTAGCAGATGCAGACGAATTTATTCACTTTCTCACTTTGAATTTACGCAAACACTGTGACAC
>WBZZ01004848.1:75000-77500 GCA_019918135.1 Paulinella micropora | reverse complement strand
GGATCAACTATTCCTATGTAGTGATCAACTAAAACCGCTTCTGGTCCAATCGTTGGATAAGAATGGCAATTCTCTATGGGTGGAATGCCCGGTGCTAACGTACCAACAGATGAGGAAAGAAGTTGTAGATTCCCCTGCTTTCACGAGATCTCCTGCGACCTCCGACGACCTTCGTGAAGAGTTCGTTCGCCTGTACAGATCGCAAAGTCTGGAGAAGTTTGGCCGTCTCAACCGTAAACGATCTAAGATCCACAGCGCCATTGTTTTCCGAAAGACAAGTCTCCACTCGACAAAACCCGTCTCGTTTGCAACCAGAAGCGTTCCCCGTGGCGTAACGTGCTCCGCAACCTTAGCCGGGTCCTTCAATTTATTATCCTACAACTCGAAGGAGTCTTGAAACACTTCAATCTCCCTGACCTGTCACGGCTCCGACACCATCTCACTAGAGCTACGACCCGCTTTCGGAAGTTCAATTGCAAGGGCCACGTACGCGTCTTCCAGTTCGATGTGAAAAATGTTTACCTGGTTGTCCGTCATCAACTCTGTCCTTTTTGCCCTTACTGCTGTGAAGACTTTTACGAGGGAGAACAAGCGCTCAGCCACATACTGTGATGCGTTCCAAGTCTCAAAACAAGCGTGGGTAGCTACGAATAAAAAGCTTCGATTTGATGTGGGATGGAAGAGAGGGCATGCGGATGCTGATTTCTTCTTTTTTTCGTGCGATGACATTATTAAGATCATCCGCCTGGATCTTTCCCATACATTCTTCTCGATGGGTGATTCCGTTTTCACCCAACTTCACGGTTGCCCTATTGGAGGATATCTCTCGGCCCAACTGGCAGTCATAAAATGAATGGTTGATGAACATATTACTGTGACCACTCAAATTCCTCGACTATTGCGACCAGCGATCTATGGTATTCGTCAAATTGATGCCCTTTTGCTCTTGACGGTGCTACCGGGCGAACATCCAATTATTGACCTCTTGCTATCAATGATTCGGCAGTCGGGTAACGCGGCCTACAAGTCCGATGACCAGCTGTATACAGGAGGCTTGGAACTAGAGGAAAACCCAATTGCCCCAGTCCAAGGACATTACTCGGTCGTTTTCGCAGGGTATGATCTTATTATCCCAGTTGATATCGGTGGTGAATATCTGTCCCGTCCACACTTCAAGAATTGGGTCTCGATGATGACTGAAAATCGAATCAGGTTTCCTCGCTTACCACCGATGGATACGTTTACCAGACGTGAAACCCTGATAGGCACTCTCGTTGGTATGTTCACCCTTTTCTATGCCCAGAGCTCGAGCCGGAGGGTGTTGACCGAGTCGGTCTTACGTCTTTTCGTTGAGATCAGATATCCTCGAAACGTGTTCGAAGTAGCACTGTCTCGTATGAGCCTTCGTGATGCAGTCTCGCCACGTGTGCGGAGGTTGTTCCGAGTTGTGACAATGTGGCCAGATTGGATGGAGAAATTAATACAACTTTTCGTGTACGATGGTCTTGGGTCCAGGGTCTCCTGGATGAGCAACCGGAACTGATGCAACCCTAACCTGTCACTACTAATTGTTGTTGTTGATATACTTGTTGTTGATCTACTCCCTTGTCTAGTGAGGCATTTCGCAGGGTGGGATTAGCGTGCCAGAGGTTTTGGTTATCAGTTTTCCCTTGGCCTCGGGATACGATTCCTGGGGCCTCTTCAATCTAGCCACTCTACTGGAATCGTCGATCCGCATCGTGGCTATGCTGGCGAATTTGTGGACCTTTTTCTGCAACGTTGGATTGGCGTATCGTGAGACTCTCTACCTTCCATGAAGTTTCTCTTGTTGGTTAGTTTAGGTTTTTTTCTCTCTTCGGTTCTTCATCTTGTCTCCTTTAATATCTCGCTCTCTTTCTATTCTCTTCTATTTTTTCTCTCTTTTATGTTTTATCATATTTCCATTTATTATTTTCTCAACTGAGATTTTCCTCTTCCCTGATATATTATTATTATTTTATTTTATTACATTTTTTTACTATCTTATTACGACTTATCCCTCGTTATGTTTTTCTTTATCATCTATCTTCGATCCATCTCTTCAAGTTCCTTTTCAAGTTTTTTCAAGTATTTTTCTAGTTAACAGTATTTTTTACTCGTTTTCCCAACTTATTTTCCCCTTTTTTCACGCGTTTTACGTATTTTTTTCAACCGTCCATTTTTACACAGAACCGGCCGGGCCGGTGTCTGCCATAGTGGAAAAGTTTTCAGCTGACGGCATACGATTGCCATTTTCTCTGTGGTGGCTTACCACCGAAACCGCTTCTCGGAAGCGTGCACAGCGATTCTCACAAAGGCATACGATTGTCTTTTAGCAAGAAAGGGAGCGAGGGTCGAACGATCGGTCCTGTGAATTTTCACGTTTTTTGAGTAAGCATTTGGCTATTAAATAAAATTATGCCGGCCCACCCGGTATGTACTTGAATGGCAATACTTACTACCGTTCCGGTCTGTCGGTTAT
>WBZZ01004848.1:27500-35000 GCA_019918135.1 Paulinella micropora | reverse complement strand
ATGGCATGGCATGCATGCATGCATGCATGCATGTGTGTGTGTATGTATGTATGCATGTTTGCATGTTTGTCTCTTTTAAGATGAAGAGACTCACACAGTCCTTCCACCCTCTACGAGAACAACACTCACAGCTTATGCTCTCTCAAGTTGTGCACATGTGAAACATATGAAATACCTGTATATTGGGACCTGGCGTGAAATATTTGCGCGAGAATTTCGAAAATCGGATAGAATGTATGTGTGGGTAGGTGTGTAAAGGTAAAGGGATGTAAGGGGGCGAAGCAGAAAATAGAGGTGTGATGGCCAGGATGTAGGCAGACCTTTTGAAATTGAAATGACCATTTTGTCAAGTGGGTGCGTACGAAAGAAGAACATCGGGAACCGAAAATGGAACCATAAAGCACACACCAGACAATACAGCCACCTCATGAGTGCAAAACCTAGAGGGACATGTGAGGCATGGGTTGTTGAGTGGATGTAAGAGTTGTGGAAAGCAACAGTTGGAGAAAAGTCAAGTGTAGGACACAGAAAATTTTTGAGGCAAAAGTATAGTAGCTGAGGTATTGTGAAAGGGAAGATGGGGTGAGGTATGGAACCTTGTATGGGCAAGAAGGCAGCAAAAAGGCTGAAAATGCTGATGGCGACCAGACTTGGTTGTGAAGGCAGGCAAGAAAGGGGGCAGGGGCAGAATCACGTGTGAAATTTGTTCTGGATTAGCGGGAATTCAGTCCCGGGGAGATTGATTACCTTTTTGGTGGCGTCGGAAGAAATGGTGGAAAAAAGAGGAAAAAAGTGAAAGGTGGCACTACGATTGTAAAAAATATGGGCAGGTGTTGTAAGGGAAAGTGTTTGCAATATGTAGAAAACTATAGAGATCATAAAACTGTATGTATGTATGTATGTATGTATGCATATGTATGTATGTATGTATGTATGTAGTGACCTTATACAGACGGGGCACCTAAAGCGCTCCCACCGTCTGTTTTACGAACGTGTGAACTATACTAAGCTACTATATGTATGTATGTATGTATGTATGTATGTGTATGTATGCATGTATGTATGTGTATGTGTGTATGTATGGTATGTATGTATGGTATGTATGTATGGTATGTATGTATGGTATGTATGTATGTATGTATGTATGTACGTACGTATGTATGTATGTATGTGTATGTGTATGTGTATGTATGTATGCATGTATGTATGCATGTATGTATGCATGTATGTATGCATGTATGTAGCATGTATGTATGCATGTATGTATGCATGTATGTATATGCATGCATGTATGTATGCATGCATGCATGCATGTATGTATGTATGTACATGTACGTACATACATACACACACATTAAAGCATACATTAAAACATACATACATACATAGATACATACATACATGCACACACACATGCATGCATACATACATACATATATACACATATACATACATACATACATACATACATACATACATACATACATACATACATACAGTACATATGTCTGTATGTGTGAGTATGTACATATGTATGTATCTATGACATATGTAGTATGTATGTATGTATGTACGTATGCACATATGAATGTATATATGTATGTATGTATGTATGCATGTATGTATGTAACATCTGTATGTATGTATGTGTGTATGTATGTACACATGTATGTACATATGTATGTACATTGTATGTATGTATGTAACATATGTATGTATATATGTATATGCATGTATGTATGTGTATGTATATATGTATGTATGCATGTATGTATGTATGTATGTATGTATGCATGCCTTTCTCGAATGAATGAATAAGTAAAAGATAAACTAAATACATAAACAAATGAATAAATGAACAAATTAGTAAATGAATAATTTTTTACTCATTTGTTGATCTATTCGTTTTCGTATTTATCAATAAACGACGACGCACTTATCACGAAACAAATCAACAGACATATCAATGATCAATTAATAAATTCGACTGTACTGCACTGGTTGGGTGTGTTTGTTGTCTCATTTTCGTGTCATGCAATCGTTTGATAAATTAATTTTTTGAAGTTTTCTGAATCGGATTCACGAGAAAACACGAGCTTTGTTTTGAAGGATGAAGGTGGCTGTTTGAGAAACGTAATGAAATGTGTCAATCTTTGGTAGATGAAGAAGGGAGAGGGAGAAGAAAGAAACACAAGAAAAGGTCTTCTGCATGTCTGGGATGGCCCGTGTTTGTTTTCTGGGCATCTGTCTAAGACAGGCCAAGCGGAAAAGGACCGAAATGCCTTTTTGGATCTGCCAGTCCTATCGATAAATTCTCTGGCTTGGCTAGTTGTGGTTGGGGTTTTTGCCCCAGAACTTCTGACCACGACCTCATTGCACCAGCATAGTCCCAACACAACTCACTTTTGCAGTACCACACACTTGAAGCTGCGTTCCTTGTGTCATCTCAGACCGCGTCTGTTCTGTTTTGTAGACAAAAATGGTTTGCTGTCCTTTGACTTCTCCTCTCTCGCCCATCGGCCCCCTCAATCCTCTGAACCCGTAAGTAGTTTCCCAGTGCCGTTACCTGACAAAGCCCACTCTCCCTGTCGTATGTTCACTTCACTCTTTTTCGTTTTCTTCTGCTCCTTCCCTGATCCTTTTTCCCCCCCCACCCCCCCCCCCTTTTCTGTTCCCCCCCCCCCCCCCCTCCTTTTCTGTCCCCCCCCCCCTTTTCCTTTCATTTTTTATTTGTTTATATTATTATGGTTATTATTATTATTATTTTGGACACCGTGATAGCCCAGTGGTCAAGTTCTACCATCTGGGCCCTGTCGCCAGTTCGATTCCCGTCGGTGCCACCAGTATTTTCATTGAACATACCGATCCGTCTGGACCAGTATTTTCATTGAACATACCGATCCCTGTCTGGAAGTGTTGGAACTGCCCTTGCGGGGGTGTCATTAGAGCTTATCGTCAATTCTTCGTACTCCCCTCACGGGTGAGACGATGAAGGCGCATGTGCAGAAATGCATCAGCCATTGACAGAGAAGCACTATTATTATTATTGTTATTATTACAGTAAGCAAGGTTTAATGAGAAAGAGACGAGGTTTAATGAGAAGGAGACGAGAGAAAAATAAACAAGAGCTTAATTCAAAGAATTTTGTTTCAAGGAGCAACGGTACAAGCTCATAAGGAAATCTGGAACTAAGATTCTACAGAAAGCTCCTGGAAAGAGTAATATGGAAAGGAAAAGAAAGAGAAAAAGAGATAAAAAAGGAAGAAAGGAACAAAGAGATGAAGAAAACAAAAAACCAGGAAAAGAACAGAGAACGAAAAAACAAAACACAGGAAAGAAAAGTAAAAAACGAAACACAAAAGAGAAAGGGAACAGAAAACAAAAGCAACAAAAAAGACAGACAAGCGAAACAAAAGGAACGAAAACAACACAAAAAGACAACACAGCGGCAGCAAACACTGAAAGCAAACAAAAACAAACAAAAACAAGGCCAGACAGGGGCAAGGGAGACAATACTGAACTAGACGGCAAGAGCGGAAAGCGCCAGCAGAGGTAGCATAACTAACAATGGCAAGTGAAATCAATTACAGTTAGTGAGACAAACCTTAAGGAAACTGCAGCACCCAACACAATGCACCCGGAGGCTATCGTAGCCAGGAGGGTGGTGTGCAGAGCGTAGTAAGGCTCGACGTGGCGATTGCTCGAGACGCGATTATGCCGACTGCTGCAGTATCCATAAGGGCCAGCCCAAGCCTGGCAACCTCATAGGCATGCAGCCTCAAGCTAGTCGAGCCAAACCTCTCCGCACCCCACCCCCCTCATAGACCAGAAGAAACTCCGCAAGCCACAACCATCAATATACAGGTGTGCCACACATGAACTAGACGGAACCTAACAGGAAGCAGCAAGTAAGAAAAACCGAAAAAGAAAAAAGAAAACAAAAGGGAAAAGAAGGAAAAATAATGACAATGAAATAATAATGATAAATATAATGAATAAAAATAAAAATTATTAATGATTAATAATAATAATATAAATAATAATAGTAATAATAATAATAGTGTTTCTCTGTCAATGGCTGATGCAAATCTGCACATGCGCCTCCATCGTCTCACCCGTGAGGGGAGTACGAAGTATTGACGATAGGCTCTAATGACACCCCCGCACGGGCAGTTCCAACACTTCAAGGCGGACCGTATGTTCAATGAAAATACTGGTGGCACCGACGGAAAAATAATAATAATAATAATAGTAATAATAATAATAGTAATAATAATAATAATAATAATAATAATAATAATAATAATAATAGTAGTAGTAGTAATAATAATAATAATAATAATGATGATAATAATAATAATAATAGTGCTTCTCTGTCAATGGCTGATGCAAATCTGCACATGCGCCTCCATCGTCTCACCCGTGAGGGGAGTACGAAGCATTGACGATAGGCACTAATGACAACCCCGCACGGGCAGTTCCAACACTTACAGACGGGCCGGTATGTTCAATGAAAATACTGGTGGCACCGACGGGAATCGAACTGGCGACAGGGCCCAGATGGTAGAACTTGACCACTGGGCTATCACGGTGTCCATAATAATAATAATAATAATAATGATAATAATAATAATAATAATAATAATAATGATAATAAAAATAAGAATAATAATAACAGTTAGCAAGGTTTAATGAGAAAGAGACGAGAAAAATAAAGAAGACAGTTTTTTTTTAAAAATTATTATTATTATTGTTATTATTATTATTATTACAGTAAGCAAGGTTTAATGAGAAAGAGACGAGAGAAAAATAAAGAAGAAAACTAATATATATATATATATATATGTACACGCACAGTAAGCAAGGTTTAATGAGGAAAGAAAAAGAGGAAACAAAGAAGAACATAAGGTAAAGAAGAACGTAAAGAAGAGCTTAAATCAAAAGAGATCTGGTTCCAAAGAACACCAGTACAAACTCAAAAGGAAAAACTGGAACTAAGGTTCAACAGAAGGCCACGACAGAGTAAAAAGATAGATAGACAGATAGATAGATAGATAGGTAGGTAGGTGGGCAGGTGGAGGACGACACAAGAGGGAAAAGGAGGAAAAAGAGAAAGAGAGCCAAAGAGGACAACAAGAAACAAGGATGAAGAAAAAAACAATCAGATCGATAAAAATAAAACAAAGAAAAGCAAATAAAAACAAACAAAAACAGAAACAAAAACAAACCCACAAAACCAACAGAAAAAGAAACAAACAAAAACAGAGACACAAAGACAAGATAAACAACAGCAGACGTAAGGACAAACAAAAAGGGGCAAACACAAACAAGCAAACAAACACAAGGCCAGACAGGGGCAAGGGAGACGATACGATACTATAAGGTAAGAGAAGTATGCAGATGTTAGAAATTATTAACGTACGGCGCAAGTGAGATCAATTGACAGTCAGTGAGACAGCTCTTAAGGAAACTGCAGCACCTAAAGCAATTCACTCTTACCCAGAGGCCATCGCAGTCAGGAGGGTTGTGTGTCGCGACGCCATTATGCCGAGTGCTGCAATATCCTTAAGGGCCAGCCCAAGCCTGGCAACCTCACAAACATGCAGCACCGAGCTCATTGAGCCAGACCTCTCCACCCCACCCCTCTCATAGACTAGAAGAGTCTCCGGCCACAACCCACACCATAAGGCAAAAATTCAATTGATAATACCAAACCTAACAGGCAGCAGCAGGTAAGAAAAAGGAAAAAAAAAAAAAAAAAAAAATGAACAAGACCAAATCATCAAGCAGCAGCATGCAAGAAAAACGAAAATGAAAAAAGAAAACAAAAGGGGAAAAGAAATTGAAAAAGAGAGAGAACCTTGCTTTCGGTAAAGGAGAGAGAGAGAGAAGAAGAAGAAGAAGAAGAAGAAGAAGAAAAGAGATAGAGAGAAAGGATAAGAAAGAGTCGGACTTCCTCGTCATTTCACTTCAAGATCTCTAGATCGCCGAACAGTGTGGGACTCGGGTCAAGACCGCAAAAAAAGTTAATAATAATAAAAATAATAATAATAATAATAATAATGATAGTAGTAATAATGAAAATTGTTTGTGTGTTTATTTACAGTAAGCAAGGTGTGATGAGAAAGAGAAGAAAGAAAAAGAACAGCTTAATTTATTTTTTTTTCCTTTTCTGTTCTTCTCTTCCTTACCTTGCTGCTTCGCTTTCTTTTTCTTTTTCGCTTTCCTTCTCTTTCTGTTTCTTTAAATTCTTTTTTCTCATTTCTGGTTTCTCCAATTCTTTTCTTCGCTTAATTCTTTTTTCCTGTAGTTTCCCTTGCTGTTTTTTCCTCTTCCTTTTCTTGTCTCGTCTGGTCTAGTCTTTTGTCCTTTTTCATTCATTTCGCTTGTTTTCTATACTCTTCTTAACTAGTGAAATCCTGTTTGCTGCTTTTTCATTTCGGTTCTATTCTTTTTATTGTTTCTGACCTCTTGCGTGCTTGTAAATGGCAGGTTGAACCCGTTGAACCCCCTCAACCCCCTCAATCCGGCGAACCCCCTGAACCCCCTCAACCCTCTTGGCCTTACCAACCCTCTGTCTCCCTTCGGTAGGGCGAATCACAACAAGCCATCAGTGATAAGATTATAGACGAACACAATTCAAGTATACATAATGTACGTGCGAAGAGAAAAAAGACACATCTAGGCAGACACTCGAATACATACTCCATACCTGCATACATACGTGTTTTCATACTTAACACATACTCAACACATACAAACAATTCACGCGTAGGTCCTCTGAGTCCCATCGGCCCCCTGCGTCCCCGATGCTGCGGTCTGTAAACTACTGGAGTTGGGAGTGTAGTAGTCAATGTTTCATTCTTCCTATCCCAGCTCGCGTGACAGCTGTAAAATGCAAGCACGCAAAAGATGCGATGCTGGGACCATATTTATTTAGTTACGATGGTTGATGAAAGACCAAGATGACAAATGAAGAAAAAAAAGGAATTAAAAAAAATCACTTGACTTCAATCTCGATCCGCTTCAAAGAGAAGGGATGTCTCGACAGCTACCAGAGGAAGTGACTGAATGAAGCGAAACATGTTTGAAAGTATTCGTATCAAATGCGATCAGACCGTATGCGCTTGACTAGTAGAGCCTTCTATCCACGACCGGAAGTATCTAGTTGTTGGAAAACAATTTGTTCTTGTGAAAGTTTACAAGCAAATTCAAGTAATGAGAATCGAAAACTCAATGCGATCGACATTTTTCGCAAACTGTGACAGAGCTGTGCAGAAAATTACTGATATAAATACTAAGAATGAAATAAGAGTTGTCAGTAGTGTTCTAAAAGAAACTGTTTTGTTTTCAGTGGAATTGACCATATATCAATATACTGCCAGTGGCGTTGCCACGGACAGGGACGATCTTATCCCGCTTCTGTTTTCAAGTAATGCGTGGAGCTGGTAAGTAGGTGGACTCGACAATGGACACCTGGGAGACGAATGAAACGGCGGA
>WBZZ01004848.1:0-12500 GCA_019918135.1 Paulinella micropora | reverse complement strand
AAGTCTTGAATATAACTAACCCAATCAAAATTACGATTGGTTTCAAATAAAAGGTCAAGCCATCTCCTAATACTTCTTATAACTCTATCAACAACCGCAAGCGCTCTATGGTCGCCAACTTCAACGACATCGTGTTTAATTCCATTTTCAATAAAATAATCACGAGTAGCACCTTTATATTCTCCTCCGCTGTCAGTTGTAATTGAATTTGGTTTATAAGGTATAGATTTCAAAACATAATATACTTCTTTTGCTGTTTTATTTTTAGTGGAATGATTATTAAATATCTTGAATGGCAATCAATCCAAACAAGCATCCAAGCATAGCCCTTATTGCCTTTCTTATCTTTTATCTTACTCATATCCGCTAAGTCAAGAAAAACTTGGTTTATCAACCCATATCGTGTTCCATATTTTCGGATTCTTTTTTTGGTGGTGAATTTCAAGGGCTTCTTCTTCTTTTGTTTTAACTACTTCTCCAGTAGGTGTGTCCTCTAATTGACTATCCGCATTCTGTGTATTAATAATTGTATGTTTATGGTCTAAATCAGGCATTATATATAATTAATTTTATGTTTTACGATATCTTAGAATTTCAAGAAACATTTTTCAACATCACTTTTTTCTTTCTTAGCACCGCCAGAAGATTGATTATATACTTTTACACTTACACTACTTGATTTTTTTCCTTTCCCTTTCTTTACTGGTATTTCTTCTTCGCTTTCTTCACTTTCACTTTCTTCGCTCTCTTCAGGCTGAGGCTCTTGCTTCTTTTTCTTCGCTCTCTTAGTTTCCGCCTTCGCTCTTTTGATTTTCATTTTCGCCATCTTTTCTGCAATGACATCAGTGAAATCAACCTCATCCTCACTCTCACTCTGCTCCTCTGGACTATCATTATCATGTTCAGTAATAATATCCTTAGCCAAGTTCTTTTCTTCAATTTGTTTTATTCGTTCCTCCATATCTTCATCTTCTTGCTTTACAGCATTTCGGTATTGTGCCAAAACATTTTTAGCATGTTCCATCTTTCGTTGTTTCGCTTTCGCTTTTATTCCTTCCACAGCACTACCCCAATTCTTGCGGCTTGCTTCGGGGGACAGCATTTTTTAGAATACTAAAATATATTAATCTTAGTATTTTTTAAATAAATAATAAATATTTAATTGATATTTGACAATCTCACTTCTATCTTGCTAATCGCAAGATTTTTCGTTTATTGTCAAACATCGTTTTAAAATAAAATTTTATTCTAATGATATAGGAAACGATTTTCTAAAACACGCGAAAGCGAAGCGAAAGTAAGAATTTAGAAAATCAATGCGTCAATATAAGTCTCTCTTAGGCTTGTCAGAAATTGCTGTTGATAGTCTAAATATACTTAACTTAGACCTAACCAATACCAACATATTGGGCTTAAACACAGACAGAGTGCCAGAAGATGCTGACCCCGTAAATCTTTATTACACTGACGGCCGATTTGACACACGTCTCGCTTTAAAATCAACTACGGATATCAAAGAAGGAAAAAATTTATACTATACAGAGCAACGAGTGAGAGACAACGACGAAGTCAAAGCCTCAACTCAACACCGCTCTAATACAAGTAATCCGCACCAAACAAGTTTATACAATTTGATAGACACTAACATATCTGCACAAGCGAGCGGACAATACTTAACTTACAACGATGTAGAAGGCAATGGAAGAATACCGCCCTCGGTTCAATTGACACACTCTCTGACGTAGTCATTACAGCACCAGTGGCGATGAATAGTTATCTAACATATAACTCAATAAACTGGGTAAATAAAACATTTCCGATAAATGTTGATGAAACAGGCAATATTAGTATGGGAAGGAAGAATATAATAAACGTAAATTTACTACATACCAAAGATGTTGATGAATGGATATTTGAGCATCAAGACTGTCAGCGAGTGGAAGTATAGACTCACATAGCGATGTGCTAATAACGGGCACACCAGCAGATAACCAATTACTCATTTATAGCACAGGACAATGGAGAAACACCACACCACCCTTTCTTAGATTAGATGGCACATCCAGTATGACGGGGGCACTAAATATGGGAGGTTTTGCTATTTCAGGGGCTTCTACATATAATGGAATTAATCTCGCTAATCTCGCGGTTGATGGTTCGGTGGTTAAACTAACAGGAGACCAAACCATAGCAGGGGAAAAAAAATTACATCAACTTTAGAAGTAAGTGGTTCGTCCAATCCTACTACTTTTGATGGTATTGGCATAGCCTTTGATACAAAAATAGGAATGATTGCAGCACAAAAAACAGCAACAGCGACTTGGTATCCGATACAAATAACGGGTTCGTATGTTGAGTTATATTCGGGTAATACTTTAATTATAACCGCAACTGGCACTACACTATCTTTGAATAACAACAAAATAACAAACTTAGCCACACCATCAGCAACAACAGACGGAGCAAACAAAAGTTATGTGGATACATTAGACGGGCAAAATGTGAAACTAACAGGAAACCAAACCATAGCAGGAATTAAGACATATAGCAGTGGTGTTGAAATAACGGGAAATTCGATCAATTCAACAACAAAGGGCACATTTATCGTTTTCAATTCTACCAGTAATATTGGGTCAATTGCTAGTTTGGATATGAAAACTGCAACATATTACAACTTTGAAATTTCTGCGAAAAAAAAAGTTTTATTATTGATGGGACAATCGTCGGTTGGGTAAATGCTTCGGGGCTAGATTGTAATAGTAGCAAAATAGCCAACCTCGGAACTCCGACATTAGCGACGGACTGATATTGTTCGTTTTAATAATGCTGGCGGTATGCGGTTTTGTGGTGCTTTGGATATGAACTCAAACAATATAACAAATGGCGGAACAATAACGGGAACAACAATTACTTCAACCGCAGGCATGACTACAACTACATTAACGGCGAGCGGATTAATAACAGCAGATGGCGGTTGTAAGTTATCTATTCAAAATAAAGTAGATGGAGGAAATGGACAAGGTATATTTCTGTGGGATACCGACACCTCAGGATGGGGGATTTATATGGCTCAACAGGGGGCTGGTAAATCATTAGGTGGAGGAACAGCGGTGGCAGGCAACGATATTTCAGGCTTTGCTGTAAGATTTAGGAGTGGTAATGCTTCGGCGGATGGTTTTGTGTGGGAAAATTCAGCAGAGCAATTGTTAATGTCATTGAATGGGGCAAACGGGACTTTATGGACAAAAGGGTTAATAACGGCTAGTGCGGGGATATCAACAACAACGGCAACCGCGAGTGGATTAATAACAGCAAATGCGGGTATATCAACAACAACATTAACTGCGAGTGAATTAATAACAGCAAATGCGGGTATATCAGTCGTCAATAGCACGGCAGATATAAGAGGAGAAGCAAGAAGTGGGTCTCATGCTACACCAGTCGGGTTATATGTCACAGGCAATCTTGGAGCATCTTCTGTTGGTGTTGAATTCAGACACAGCAACGGAACACAGGGAGTTGGTTTTGGTTATAACTCAATATATGCTACGGGGAGCAACACAAACCAAGATTTAAATTTTTATGCGAGGGGGACAGGAGTAATCTATGCTCAGAGTGATACAAGCATGACGACAGCATCCAGCGGATTTTTAACATTAAGAAAAAGACCACAAAATACCACCAACCCACAAATATTTATGAAAGCAGGAGACGCATCAGGTTATGCGGTGGTGATGAATACAGGTGGATTATTACATGCTTGGTCGACTTCATTATCAAATGGTGAAAATAATACGGGTTATGTTTTTATGGCAGCAGGAGCAAATGTTTGGTCTTCTGGTTCAGACAGGAGGCTAAAATCAGATATTAAAACACTAGACTGCGTGGATTGTTGCGATAAACTGATGAAAATAAATTGCTGTTCATATTATTTGAAATCAGACGAAAAGAAACAGAAAAAGAACCACGGATTTATTGCGGATGAAGTAAAAAAATATTTCCAGAATTTGTATCTGAAAGTGGCATAAAAGCGGATGATGGGGATGGAAACTTTGAAGGTATATCATACACGGACTTCATACCAATATTAGTCAGCGCTTTTCAACACATGGCGGAAAAGGTAGTTAATTTAGAAAAAGAAAATAAAAATCTTATAAATATACTACAAGACCAAGCAAATCAATTAGCAGAATATTTATCAACTACACTCCCATCTGGCTAATCGCCAGATTCCCGTTTGTTGATAAACGATATTTGACAATGAACGAAAGTGCGAATAGCACGAAGTGAAATTGTCAAATGGCAACCAGACTTCATAGACCACCACCTATTATGGATATGGATGGCGAACTAACTCCAGAATTAAAGTCTCGTGTTCTTGAAGTAGAACTAAAAAATGAGGAACGGAAGCAGGAGCATGAATACACCGATAGTTGGGACTGCTGTTGTATGACAAAAAAAACGGATAGCAGATTAATTAAATACTTATTTCAAATGGGTATCATTATTGCCATTATAACACTTTGTATCGTGAGGCTATCTGAAAAGAACTTGCCGTGCGAGGTTGCTAATACTTATGTCGGAATCCTAACATTGCTTATCGGCATTTGCCTTCCTTCGCCTTCTAGTTCAAAGAAACGATATTTATCAACTACACTTTCATTCGCTTCGCTCATTCTCGTTTGTTGATAAACATCGAAAACCGACAAAAAATTAAAATGGGAGACGATGTTTGAGAATAAGCGAGAGTGCGACAGCACGAAGTGAAATTCTCAAATATCAAAGCATTCATATAGTTGAGTTTTATACCAAGAAGCATCACTACCTGAGCACATTAACGGCAGGGCTTCATCAAAACTAACACACCAATCACTCATAGGCTTATACACACATTTAAATTTAGTTTCTATTCCTTGCTTTATACAATAAACACACGCATCTCGTTTTGTTTGATTTGCTCTGCTATAAAAGTCGCAGGCAGTCCGCGAAAATATTTTTGTTATAAAAAAGTTTATGAGTAGTAATATAATCATGGCTACTGAATATAAATATCAAAAGATTATTTTTCTGAGCAATGATTTTGCTGGAGGAAGCAAAACATTTAATAAAAATATTCAAATGTCATTCACACCCACCAAAATGAATGTAAAATTTATCCACTATATGAACGACCAGACCGAAACCAAAACCAGAATTCTTTCTATGGACAGAATTGGAATTATTGGAACATTTGCGGACAGCACCACAGCAAACATTTCAAACCTCGGTTATAATTTGGGTGTTGTCGGATGGACTGACGGACAATATACATTTAAAGTCCTTGAAACCGACAGCGGAAATATTGACACAGGAAATTTAGCGGGAAGAATTGTTGTGTGTTTGGAATTTCTTGCTTAGAATATACACGATGTAAAAAATCAATAATGTCAAGGTGAAGCCCGTAAAACAAGAGGGTGATGGAAACAAAAAAGCAAAAGGTTATAAATTATTTAAGGAGCCGTATGCTAACATATTTCTACTCGCCCGTAAGAAGAGCGGTAAGACGACAGCACTCTTTGAAATACTGAAACGGACTACAGACAGAAAAACCCGTATTGTCATTATTGCTTCAACGATACACAAGGACTACATTTATAAAGCAATGGTAAAGCACTTTAAGAACAGAGGCAACCCGATGGCAATATATACCTTTCTTAAATCAGATGGTGTAAATGTTATTGATTATGAGTTAGACAAACTGAACAAACCAGATGAAGAGCAGGAGGGCGAAATCAAAGATGAAGAACCTATGGAGAAGCCACAATTTCTTTATTTTGGAAAAGAAAAGAAACAGAGCGCCGCGGAGGCACCAAAAGAAAGGCCAAGTAAGTATATTTCTCCAGAGGTAGTTTTTGTTTTGGATGATTTAGGGAGCGGATTAAGAGACAAGTCCGTAAGTGATTTGTTAAAAAAGAACAGACACTATAAATCAAAGGTGATTATGTCAAGTCAGTATTTGAACGACCTACGGCCAGAAGCCATTAAGCAGTTAGATTATTTGTTAATCTTTCCAAGCCAGTCTCAGGACAAAATGGAACTCGTGTATAAACACTTAGACTTATCTTTTGACTTTGACTACTTTCTTCAAAAGTATCACGAGGCTACAAAGGAACGATTTAATTTTCTTTATGTTTCAAGTGTTGATGATGAATTACGGAAGAATTTCTCACAAAGATTTAAATAATATTTTTAGAATTAATAAATATTTTTTTTCATAGTATAATGGTAGTTAAAACAACTCGTGTTGAAGTTATTCCAACAATTGGCAAACGAACTATTAACTCAAGCACCAACATGGCTGGAGGTAAAAAGAAGACTGGACGGAAGAAGGGCAAGGGACAGGCTGGCGGTAAGATTAACTGGGCAAAGGTTGGTAAGACAGCAATGGCGGTGAATAAATTTCTTCGTGATAACAAGATTATTTCAAAGACTGCGAATGCGCTTGGTGATGTCGGGGTTCCATATGCGTCTCGTATAGGCTCTACCGCCGCGAAACTTGGATATGGTAGGCAGAGCGGACGTGGCGCCTTAAAGTTTTAAAAGATAGTTATCAACTACACTCCCAATCTGACTGATCGTCAGATATCCCGTTTGTTGATAACCATCGAAAACAGATTAATTTTTTTAATAAAGAAAAATAGATATTTTAGAATAAGCGGGAATGCGAAGCATGAAGCGCATTTCTAAAATATCAAAGGTAAGACCACCGCGGGTTTATAGAAATAAAAGCGGGAAGCCGTATATTATCCAGAAGGGAAAAAAATATTATCTTAATTTTGGTAAGAAAACAAATGATATGAGCACACTTCAAATCGTTAAACTTTTTATGAAATACTTGAGCAATAAGCCACGCGAACGTGGCAGTACCACAAAAGCAAAGAAAAAAGAAAAGAAGGAGGATTTAAGGAAAGTCCAGAGCCTGTCAGAGATTGAACAAAATACGAGAACAGCCATTAATGACCACTTAGACAAACTCAGAAAGGAAAAGTATGAGGGTATTGAGGATATAGAGAAAAAAGAAAAGAAAGCAAGGGAGGATTTAGAAGAGGAGAAGAAGAGGCAAGAGCGTCGCGTAGACGCGGATACTAAGGAAAGGCAGGATGAGTTAGCAAGGATACACCGCAATGAACTATCCGATATCAAGGAACGACAAGAACAAAAAGACAGAGACTAAGAAGGGAGCAAAAACTCATAGAAGATGTAAAATATGAAGAAGACAGAAAAAATAGGATACAAGCATTACCACCCTATCTCCAACCAGTTGGAGATAATCCACAATATCAATATATTATGCCACCACAGCAGGGACAGCCACAAGCACCGCCATTAGGAGCACCACCACAAGCACCGCCATTACCTAATTTAGGAGATGAAGCACCATTGAAAACGAAAGAGCAATATGAGGAAGAAAAAAAGCAAAAGCAGAAGGATATTGAAACACTGAAATTAGCAGGATATACAGATAAGTTCATAAAAAAGATGAGTCGTAAAGACTTACAAAAAGCCAGTCAAGATATTCAGACGGCTATAACCACAGCGACATCTTTAGAGGAACAGAAAAAGTTAGCAGAAGAATATAAAGAAAAACTTGAAAAGGAAGAAAAGAAAGCAGAAGAAAAGGGTAAGCATTTTGAAAATTTACAAATTAATCAATTTTTAATCTCTGCATTTTCAAAAACTTATCACCCAAACAACTATAAAAGAGTTAGCACAGGCTTTAAAAAAGAGACTAGATAGTGATGGACATAAAAAATTAAATTACAAAGACACTTCAAAGTGGATAATTAACATGATTAAAAGGTTTAATATTGATGTTGGAAATGAAAAGGAAAACGTAAAAAGAAAAGTAGCGGATTATGCTAGATATGAAGAGTTTATGGGTATTAATGAGCAAAAAGGTAGTGGAGGGGATTTCACCCCCTACCATACCCCCGAGCGTCGCGGAGACAACCATACCCCCAAGCGTCGCGTAGACAGTGGAGCGAAGACATTAGAAGAATTAATTGATAAAGTATTTTCAATAGCGAAAATAAAAAAATACTTAGCCCGCAAAGATTGGAAACACACAATGAACAAAAAGGACTTTGTAAAAACTCTAACTAGCAAAATGACTATAGACCCCAATGTGGATAAACAAGTTTCAAATGATTTAAATGTTGATGAAGGTATGCCCCAACAACTACAACCGCCATCATATAGTAGAGCCGGCAACAGATACGACTACACCGCCAGACCAAACACCACCAGAGGAGACAACCATACCCCCGAGTGTCGCGGAGACACCAGAGCAACCACAGACAGACGAGCAACAGCAAGAGCAACCACAGCAAGAGGGTGAGGGGCGGGGATTAATGACTAATGAAATAGATGATATAATGAAAAAATATGGATGGTATCTCGGAGCGATAGCAAGTGATGAAATCTACAAACTAAATCCAGAAAAAAGAAAGCGATACGGATTTATTATGAATTTAGATAATCACAAACAAGCGGGGTCTCATTGGATGGCCGTATGGATAAGTCTAGATAAAGACAGAAATGTTGAAGTGTATGAACCATTAGCGCTTTACCAACCAACGGAAGACTTTCAACAACAAATGAAACAACTAATAGATAAAAGCAACCCCGATAGTTATTTGTTAATGAAGGTTAATCAAGTAAAACAACAATCTGATACAAGCGACACATGCGGATGGTTTGCTATGCGCTTTTTAATGGAGCGGGCGAAAGGAGTGCGATTTAAATTCGCCAGTGGCTACACAGACTTAAAAGAAGAAGAAGCGGAGAAATTAAAAGCACAGAATGGTTATGGACATTTTGATACCTATTTGTAAATTCACACTCTCGTTGCTACCGCAACTCTCGTGTGTTTTACAAACTTCATTTTGAAAAAAATATATTTAATAATATAGGAAAACGATTTTCTAAAACCAACGAAAGCGTAGCGAAAGTTGGAATTTAGAAAATCAATAGAGTATAAGGGAGGCCGAGCGACAGGTATCTATTACATAAATAGTAAAAATAGGATAACTGGCACAGACAGCGACTTTACACACGAAGTCAATATGAAGGGGCTAGACAATCCCACACATTGTAAAATTCTTCATATTTATGTGCCGAAGTCGTATTACTCTGTGGCTTCACCATATAATACTTTTACTCTTAGCGAAGACGGGTATGAGGCTTTAATTACGATACCTGAGGGAAACTACACAATGAACAACTTAAAAAATAAACTATCTGAGGCGCTAACCGCAGACAGCCCAAATAATTATACTTATGTTGTATCCAGTAATAATACCAACATAGAACCAGAGGACGGCAAACTAACATTCAGTGTGTCAGAGAATAAAGGAATTCAACATATTTGATGCCGATACCCGCATTCACGAGGTTATGGGTTTTGATAGAAATTCAACATATTTCTTTGCTAATGATTTAATTAAATCGCCAAATGTAATTATTCTAACTGGTGAAAAAACTTTGTATCTTCAATCAGACTTAGTGAATGAAGGAGATAATCACGTGCTACAAGAAATATACACTGCCAACGAAATTCCATTTGGTTCTGTCATTTATGACGGCTCTGGAAGCGAATACGGGAAGACATTATCTGCGAGTTCAAACAATGTATTTAGGTTTTACTTGACGGACGAAAACGACCAAGCGATTAATCTTAATGGTTTGGGAATAGTTATGACATTATTGGTTTATCGTGAAACTAATTACTTTAGTTTATTTAATTCATTCTTCAATCTGTTGAAAGCGAGGTAAAGATATTTTAATTTTGATTTAATTATTTTTTTCTATAGATATATTCTCGTGAATTAGTTTATTTACGCTACGTCAAAAAAAGAAAAAAATACCAGTCCAATACGGAGGAGAACTAGTCCATCAGACTAAGGAACTGCTCACTGGTAAGTATGAATTGAACAAACTTACTGCCCGTGAAGGGTCGGCTGATGTTGTTCTCACCACTGCGGGAGGAAATGAAAGCACCTTTGAAATCCCTACTCGTCCTTTGAACCTTGCGAGGTCGGTGTTGCGATTTACTTACACCCCTACCGCATCTGCTGGTTATAATCGTATGTTTATGGATTGCTTGCCTATGATACAAAGAATTGAACTGCGAAGCCGAAGCGGTCAATATTTGTGCAATCTTCAACACGTGGGCAATTACACTAAGATGATTTGGAAGCCCGAAATTAAATATGAAAAATTTATGGCACTTGAAAACCACGGGGCGGGTTTATCTAGCGGGGCTATGCTTCAAAAGTGTAATGCTGGAAAAGTTGAGATAGGAAGTGTAGCGGAAAGAAAAGCAATTACTGATGCAGCCAATACTGCTGGAGTGGTTGCTGCAGTTCAAGGATACTACAAAGTGCCACTTGTTAATGCCCGCCGTCATAATTATACTGCTCTCGCCGATAGCACTGCTGGAAATTATAGCCTTGTTAATGTTCCTTTTGAGGAGGCTAAGTATTTTGAAGGTGGCGGTAATGGAACGGCTACCCCTGTCATTAAAGTTAAACTTCCGTTGGGTATGATTTTTGGAACTATTTTTGAACTGGATAAGACTATCGGTTTTAATGAAATTTTGGATTTGCAAATTGTGTGGGAGGGTACTAACCGCTCTACTTTCTATGGAACTGATGCAAGCAGTATTGCTACTGGTGCCGCGCAGGTGGCTGTTGGTGCTACTATTTCAAATCTGAATCTGTTTCTTGCAGTAGAGACTGACCCAAATGTCGTCCTTGGTGTTCAGCAGAAGATTGCGGGAGAAGGTTTCCCATTTAAGATTGAATACCCTATCTCTTGCAAGCAGACTCCAAACACAAAACCAAAATTTTGTAGTAAAAATGAACCGCTCGCAGGGTGAGAGAATTAGAAGAATTTATACTTCCGCATTCCACAACGATGAAAATAAAAATACTGCTTTTGACAATGATAACAGAGCGGATGCGAAGATTATTTCATATTATACAACTCTGGATGGTTCGCGTCTTCAACAATTTGACGTTGACACATCTGAGAATGAAGACTATATGATTTTGAAGGATAAGTTGAAGGGTAGTGCTATCCTAAACAGCGATGTCTATCATTACAACTGGTTTCATGTGGATACATGGGACAACAACCGCCCGCTGTGTGATAAGGATACCGACGGGTATGAGGTGAGCGGTCTGAGCCTAGACACCGAGAGGCGATATGAGTTCGTTTCAACTACTGCTGGAAACAATCTTAACCATTACACTTATGCTATTCTTCAACGAAGTGTGCTTGTGAAGGGAATTGAAATCCTTATGAGTTGATATTTGTAAATTCACACTCCCGTTGCTGTCGCAACTCTCGTGTGTTTTACAAACATCGATGATTAATAAATATTTTTTTTTAATTTTAATGATATAGGTAATCGACATTTGTGAATTTTGCGAAAGCGAAGCGAAAGCAAAAGTTCGCGAATGTCTCATCAAAGAAATTTAATCGCAGAAAATCCTGACGGCAAATTTATAAATGTCAGTGTTGGATATGATGGACACGTTGAAACTAATCATATGAAGACCGCTTTTGGTGAAACCCTAACCAGTTCCTTAACACCAGTATTACAGGAAATCTTTCCATATACCATTAATACACGGATATGGACATTAACTCAGACAAATGCGAGTGTTTCATTTCTGAATAATATGGCGGAATTAAAGACGACTGCTAATGCTACCGCTGATGCTAGTATGGTAAGCAAAAGAAAAATAAAATATCGCACTGGTATGGGTGTTGTAGCCCGCTTCACTGCTTTATGGGCAACAGACGAAACCGAAGATTATTATTCGTGGATAGGTATCGGAGATAACGATTTATCTAATGGTTTCTACTTTTACAAAACTAGAGATGAAGGAATGAGTATTCTGCATTGTATAGGAGGAACCCCAAACGCATTTTATCAAGTGTATTGGATGACCCGTGCGACGGAACAGGAGATATGCCTGTATTAGACTGGACAAAGGGAAATGTATTTCAAATTCAATTTCAATACTTAGGTTTTGGTGCTATTAAGTTTTCTATTGAAAATCCAAAGACAGGCGAATTTCAGTTAGTCCATACAATTAGGTATGCGAATAGTAATACGGGTGTCAGTCTGCGGAATACTACATTGCCATTTGTAGCACGAATTGTTCACAATAATGCGGGAGTTGGAATACAAAGACTGAAGACAGCCAGTTGTAGTTTGTTTGTTGAAGGCGCCAACACAATTAATACAAGTATTACAAATACGGCGGAAGGGAGTGAAGCAGGTAATATAACTGAAAGCCCCATTTTGAGTATCAGGAATAAAGCACAATACAATAATAGCCTAACCAACAATTCAAATGTATTTCCATCTTTGATAAGTATTACAAATGAAGATACTAAGGCAAATGTCGTCAGAATGGTATTGAACGGAACACTGACAGGGGCGGGTT
>WBZZ01004847.1:65000-67500 GCA_019918135.1 Paulinella micropora | reverse complement strand
CCTCTATCTCCTCTATCTCACCACCATCATTGCATCATTGTCATTGTCATCTCTATCTCACCACCATCATTATTCATTGTCACCACCATCATTATTGATTGTCATCTCTATCTCACCACCATCATTATTCATTGCCATCTCTTTCTCACCACCATCATTATTCATTGTTATCTCTATCTCTATCTCACCACCATCATTATCATTGTCATCTCTATCTCTTTCTCACCACCATCATTATCATTGTCATCTCTATCTCACCACCATCATTATTCATTGTCATCTCTATCTCACCATAATCATTATCATTGTCATCTCTATCTCACCACCGTCATTATTGATTGTCATCTCTATCTCACCCCGATCATTATCATTGCCATCTCTATCTCACCACCATCATTATTCATTGTCATCTCTATCTCTATCTCACCACCATCATTATCATGGTCATGTCTATCTCACCATCATTAATGATTGTCATCTCTATCTCTATCTCACCACCATCATTATCCTTGTCATCTCTATCTCACCATTATTGCATCATTGTCATTGTCATCTCTATCTCACCACCATCATGATTCATTGTCATCTCTATCTCACCGCCATCATTATTAATTGTCATCTCTATCTCACCATAATCATTATCATTTTCATCTCTATCTCACCACCCTCATTATTCATTGTCATCTCTTTCTCACCACCATCATTATTCATTGTCATCTCTATCGCTATCTCACCACCATCATTATAATTGTCATCTCCATCTCACCACCATCATTATTCATTGCCATCTCTATCTCACCACCATCATTATTCATTGTCATCTCTATCTCTATTTCACCACCATCATTATCATTGTTATCTCTATCTCTATCTCACCACCATCATTATCATTGTCATCTCTATCTCTACCTCACCACCATCATTATCATTATCATCTCTATCTCACCACCATCATTATTTGTCATCTCTATCTCACCACCATCATTATCGTTTATCATCTCTATCTCACCATCATTATTCATTGCCATCTCTATCTCACCACCATCATTATTCATTGTCATCTCTATCTCTATATCACCACCAGCATTATCATTGTCATGTCTATCTCACCACCATCATTATCATTGTCATCTCTATCTCTATCTAACCACCATCATTATTCATTGTCATCTCTATCTCACCACCATCATTATTGATTGTCATCTCTATCTCTATCTCACCACCATTCTCTATCTCACCATCATCATTATCATTGTCATCTCCATCTCACCACCATCATTATCATTGTCATCTCTATCTCACCACCATCATTATCATTATCATCTCTATCTCACCATCATCATTATCATCATCATCTCTATCTCACCACCATCATTATCATTGTCATCTCCATCTCACCACCATCATTATCATCATCATCTCTATATCTCACCACCATCATGATTCATTGTATCATCACCAGCAGCAGCAGAAGCAGCATAACCAGCAGCATCCTCATGATCATAATCATGATGCTTATCATCATCATCATCATCATCATCATCATCATCATTATCATTATCGCTATCATTATCACTATCAATATCACTATCATTATCATGATGATGATGATGATGATGATCATCATCATCATCATCATCATTATTATTATTATTATTATTATTATTATTATTATTATTACTATTATTATTATTATTATTATTATTATTATTATTATTATTATTATTATTATTATTATGGACACCGTGATAGCCCAGTGGTCAAGTTCTACCATCTGGGCCCTGTCACCAGTTCGATTCCCGTCGATGCCACCAGAATTTTCATTGAACATACCGGTCTATTTCTGGACCAGTATTTTCATTGAACATACCGGCCCGTCTGGAAGTGTTGGAACTGCCCTTGCGGGGGTGTCATTAGAGCTTATCGTCAATTCTTCGTACTCCCCTCACGGGTGAGACGATGGAGGCGCATGTGCAGAAATGCATCAGCCATTGACAGAGAAGCACTATTATTATTATTATTATTATTATTATTAGTCTGATGCTGTCTTGGGAAGATTATCGTTATCATTATCATCATCATCATCATTATTATTATTATTATTATTATTATTATTATTATTATTATTATTATTATTATTGTTGTTGTTGTTGTTGTTATTCTATATTTATTTGCATAGGTGTTGGTGTTGTTCTCGGCGTCGCAGAATATCCAAGTCTGATGCTGTCTTGATGGAAGGTCCACTAATAACATTTTTTATATATGTATTGTGTATGTTTGTATGTTTGTATGTTTGTATGTGTGTATGTTTGTTTGTTTGTGTATGTATGTATGTATGTATTATCCAAGTCTGATGCTGTCTTGATGGAAGGTCTTCTGATCACATTTTTATGTATATATTGTTTATGTTTTGTATATTTGTATGTTCGTATTTGTATGTTATGTTTGTATGTTTGTATGTATGTATGTATTATCCAAGTCTGATGCTGTCTTGATGGAA
>WBZZ01004847.1:50000-57500 GCA_019918135.1 Paulinella micropora | reverse complement strand
AAGAAGAGAGCTGAAAGATGAGTTGCTCGCTTACCTTATTTCCTTATGTCAGCTGAATCCGGATGCTATGGCATTGTTGCCTGAAGCAGAAGGTGAACCAGCAAAATTCTGCGTAGACAAGTACAGAGGATTAGACGACATAGCTAAGGCAGGTCGATTAGACAAGCTAGACGCTATGCAGGGTCCTAGTTCGATGAGTAAGGTAGAAACATGGCTTACAAAGTACAAGACACTAGTCAGACAAGTCGAGTTAGACGAAGGAATAGCAGAGTCAGACTACAAGAAAAGTAAGAAGCTATTTAGACTCCTACAACACCTAGACCCTATGTCAACCCTTTACACTACATGGCAGCACATGGATCAAAGATGGGACTGGAAACATCTAACCCTAAAGATAGTGCAGGTCACACAAGAGTACAACAACGAAAAACTGTACAGGGAAGTAATAACACCGCAAAAAGGAAAGATGGTAGTATTGAGTACAGTGTCGACGACGAAAGATTCTGAACTAAAATGCTACTGCTGCAAGCAAGTTGGGCATATGTGTTATGAATGTACGTCGAGGTGTGTACGAACAGATTGCAGAGAGGGAAAACGAGGTGTCAGACACACAGGTAGTGAATGCTCTTTCACTAAAAACATATCAGCAAGACAGGGAAAGACAACTAAGCCTAAGTCATTTGACAGACCACGTAAACCCACTCAAAAGGATAGCTCTTCTGACAAGCATAGCTCTAAACACAAGCTAAGGAAAGGGAGCACAATGAACAAGAGAAAAGGACCTAGGAAAGGTAAGTTCATTTGTGTAGGTGAGGAGCAGGAAGAGGAAGAGAACGAATCGTCACAAGACGAGAAAGAGTCAGTAGCTCCACTCGAGGATGAAGAAGTAGAGTCATCAAAACAGTCAGATCAGGGTAATCAGAAAGATGATGACAATGACGAGACTGAGGACTCACTACAACTCATACAGTGGATACACATGAACGTGGAAGTGAAGAAGAGGGAGAGTAAGAGTAGGCCTCATACCAACCCTATCCCCATTCCCATCCCACGTACTCACCAGCAAGTTAAACCCCTAGCTAGACCACCACAGGAGTTTAGAGGGATTGACCCCAGCATCTTTCACGTCCCATACTTCACTAGCGACTTTTTGCTGAAATACGCATTACTAGAAGCACAGAGTAGACATTTAGGGCGCGATCTCTCGTTAGTTTTGACAGAGCTTTTTGGTGTTGTCCCCATTGACACTATCCCCTTAGAACCAGTTAATCTTAATTATGCTAAGGTTTGGAGATCAAGAAAGATTGAGACACCAGAGGAGTTTTTGATCCCCGACAACAAGAGATACGAGGGCATAGTCAGAGAGACAGGCAAGCGATGTAAGGGGACCTTAGGCCTTTGTAGGAAAGGAGGACCGGGAGCAAGCGCAGCCTGGAGGCTGACTAGATTCAGAAACTTTGTGTTTCACAAGCCAAAACTCAGACCAGACTCTGACAAAAGCCCTAAAATGACAGAAGAAGCGAAAGCTCTCATGATAGCTGCTGCTCTGGCAGGGATTAGAGACCCCGTTCTATACGATCGTGTTTACAAAGGGATTCCAAGAGATCAGGATGGATGTCCTTTGCCCCCAACACACCTAGCAGCGATCTCTAGCAATACTCCACCAGATGAACTCAAAATAGGAACTATGGCTTTATGTGTGAACAGTGATAGGCCTAGATCACCTCATGTAGTCAGGATGGATAGTGCTCAGCCAGTTAGCCAGCACCAACAGAAGCTAGTCAGAGTGAGAGCGTAAACGAAGGAGTAAATGAGACAGCAAGAACTGATCGATCAGAAAGAGAAGACGAAGAAGAGGAATCCTTTGAACATACTCCGGGAGATTGGACAAACCCAGACAGCAGTCAATATGGTCAATTCTCGAAAAAGTGGATGTCCCCTTCAAATTATCTCACTAAATCGGAACTCAAGGAGATAGGATACGAAAGAAGAGTAGCTACAGAAACCCCAGATACCGAAGGTAGTAAAGATAGGGTAGATTCAGATGACAGCGGGGGAGAAACTGTTATCAGACGTAGGGGAAAGAGTAGCTATAGGTCCTACCTTGATGTTAAAGCATGGCCATCATTACTCCCAGCACAAGCGGCAAGTAGTAGCTCTAGTAACACAAGTAACACAACAGGGTCTCTAGCGGCTAGTCAAGCTAGTAGTAACAGTAGTACAGATCAGTCTGTTTCTGCTAAACGCCCATAAGTAGTGCAAACAGTAGTACAGTACCAGCTAGTGCTAGTACACAGGACAGCGGTAGTGCTCCTACGGCTAACACCAGGGTAGCATCGCCGCCGCACAATCAACCGGGTAGAATAGAAAGCTACTTCACTGAATTGTTTGATACCATTCACCGGGGGAGTTTCGCAGTCGATTTCAGATCGACGGGAGCATACAACCGGGATGAAACAATAAACGTCTTTTATTCAGATTTACGCACAGTCATAAAACAGTATGTAGTAAACATGTGTATAAGAAGTGAGGATGTAGACGCTACCCAATTTGCCATAAGTTTTCCTTGTGTCGCTTATACTAATTCGCACCCTTACATTCAAGAGATCTTAGGTCCTGACCCCAGACCAAGTCCGATTGAAGAGCCGGGAGCTAAAAAGATGAGGAAAGGAATGAAGGTGGTAGTATCATGCACAATGCCCATGCTATGGTCAATCTGTCTAGAGATAGTATAGTTGACGATAGTGATTGTAGCACAAACATATTACCCAACAAAGAACTGTTCACTAATCTAGTGAAAGGACAGGCCAAGTTCAGAATAGCTAACAGCATTATAACTACATCCCTGAAAGGTCAGTAGTCAGTGCAGTTAGCGGGAGTCGGAGAAGAGATAGACGTAGTTGCTAGGAATGCGGTGTACAACCCAGATCTGCCATATACCCTGATATCTACCGCCACCTGGGATAATTCAGGAAATGCTGTAGTGCATCAGAATGGACAGATCATTTTGCTAGACAAACCCATACCAGTTGGTAAGGGAGCAATTCTTGCGCAAGGTCGTAGAGCCCAGAACAACATATACGTTTGGGATAAGCCTGGCATAAAGCAACTAGATCCTAACCTCATCTTTGACCCACACACAGGGAAGCAGGTTCACAGTAGGAAGAAGCTTGCTAAACTGAAGGATCGAAAGAAGAAGCACATAAACCACAGTGCGACACAACAACTCACTGCACCAAATGCTATCACAAGTTATCCATTTTGTGGAAATGTATCAGCATGTGTTTGTGGATGGGGATGTGACCATGGTTGTAACTGTGTGCCATACACGTACGAATGTGACACTGAACTTGGAGAGAAAGTAAACAACAACACATACCATTTCTCATACCTCTTACCCGTTGTCCGTCGAGATGCGAGCAAGAACATCCATTTCGTTATACTTCACCGCATGGCATTACATAGAGGCGGTGCGGCGATGGATAGGCTAGCTAAGGCGCAGGGATGGACGATCATAGGAAAGGATTGGAGAGAAGCCGTGAGAAAATGTGAGTGCTGTAGTCTAGCTAAGATGCGAGAAGTAGATCACAGTTCGAAGAACAGACATGACAGGGATTGGGCCCCAGGAGAATGCTTAGTCATGGATACTGAGTTTTACTTAGTGTTGTCTCATGATGGTAGGAAATACAAGTACACCATTAAGTGCGTAGCTAGCGGATACGTAAAGGACTACTACCTAAAACAAAAGAACGAGTTTTTCGACTATTTTCTTGAGGCAGTTGCATTCTTTGAACGTCAGACAGGAAATGCTGTTAGCATGGTCAAGTCAGATCAGGAGTATAGGGGATACGGAGTTTTTAAGTCCTGGGTTAAGCGTACAGGAATAGAATTCTACCCATCCCCTAAGGGCCACAGTAAGAGTAATGCAGTGATAGAAAGATCACATCTAACCATGGAAGGCCCAGCAACAGCTGCCAGACTTGACGCGGGTTTGCCCATAAGTTTTTGGACAGACATGGAAAAGAACTCTACTTACATCGAAAATAGAATACCTAACGCAAACGGAAGGTTCAAGGGTATTCCCCCTTTTGAGGCCATCTTTAAGAAGAAACCGCTAATGTCACACCTAAAACCCATGGGTTGTGCTGCTATCATGAAGGTGGAGAGTAAGAAGGGAGAGCCCAAGGGTGTGCCTGTCATATTTCTAGGGTACGAACCAACCACAGGATACTACAGAGTGTATGATCCTATAGGCAAACGTATCTACGGAGATCTGAGAGATGTTCCTTTCGATGTGAATCGCATGGGAAAAAGATTAGCTGCTAAAGTTCTCAAGATAGACCCCCTAGAGGACGAGAGAGAGAAGTTAGAAAGGGTAAGTTGGAATAAGGATCCACCAGCCCCAAAGTCTCGTACAGCAGGGGGAGATGTTGAGAACAATCAAGAAAGCGGGATCGTCGACGCTTTAGAAATAGAGGGATCTGAAGTGGGAATTTATCATAGGAAACAGGGTTTGCCCATTTCGGGTGCTTCTAGGTCTTCTGCAGTTGTGGAAAAAGAAGTTGTGGTAGTGGAAAGTGATAGTGATACGGATGCCGAACAGTTGTCCCCACCCACAACTCCATGATCCGGGAGGAAACCCACAACCAGAAAAAGAGAGTGTCAGTACACCGCCAGTCAGTTAGCCTTTCCCAAAGCAAAGAATAGGAAGGCAAGACTGTCGAACCGACTGGACCCATTACAGGGAGTTGAAGTAGCAGTTCCTGCCCCAGAATTTGGAGAAAAATGGGCTCAGACTCAATATGGAGAGCAGAACACATATCAGAAAGGGACGTGCCATTCGTCCAGGGGGAGCTTTGAAAGCAATCTCAGGAAAGATGGAACCTACGCACTACATAGACTTCGGAGAGGGAAAAGCAGAGAGAATGTTAGATAGTGAGATAGAGAAATTTAGCATTATTTCAGTCTGTACGACCAGTCTTATCAACCCCCCAGAAGTCAGCGTAGAAACCCCAGTTGCGCCCAAGTTGGACGAAGGAGAACAAACTCAGTCAGTATTATCTCCAAATAAGCCCAACCCCGCTACTTTTCGTTTATGGACGCAGGGTGAGACATCAGGCGACAATCTCATACCCGCGGGACAGAAGAGAGTCAGACCCCAGAAGCAACCAATTGCTCCTCCAGTTAGTGTAGCACCAGCTACTGTAGCGTCAACACAACCACCACCCATATTGCCTACCGCAAAATTGCTTGAGGTAGTACCCGATTTTGCTCATAATGCTTGCTTTTACTCTGCCATTGAACTGCCTCCCGATATCAAACCACAAGGCAAGAAGGCAGCAAGAGAGAAAGAGATACAGCAGCAGGAAGAGTTGAGATCGTTCGAATGGGTGAGAGAAACAGAGGCGAGGAGAAGCGGCAGTAAAATAATACCACTAACATGGGTAGATACGGTAAAGCCAGACCCTAAAGGTGGTACTTATTGCAAGGCCAGAACAGCAATAAGAGGAGATTTAATGGAACCTGGCATTCATTCTAATGCTAAACGTACATATTCTCCTACTGCTCATCACCGCACATTTCTCATGTTTGTTGCGCACGCTGCTGTTCATAACAGAGATTTGAGGTTTGTTGAATTTGTCACTGCATATTTGCACTATCATGCCTTACACCATCTACGCACGTCCTCCACCTGGTTTTGAACGTGTTGGGTGGGTGTGGCTCATTCTCAAAGCGTATTACGGCCACCCTGAATCAGGACGGCTTTGGTACGATATGTTGAATGAGATAGTGGTTAAGTTTGGGTTCAAGCCCCTTGCCATTGACAAGGCATCGTATTATATTGTGAAGAACAACAACCCACTGCACACCACATTGATCACATTTCATGTAGATGATGGATTGCATGTAGCTAACGAGAAAGAACACCTTGAGTTAGTTAAGTTCTTCCAGAAAAATGGTTTGAGATGCACCTCGGTGTTGCCACATCGTTCAAAAACATTTCTCTCGATCATTTTGAGAATAGCATCCTTGTACACCAGAGGATTTATATTAAAGCCGTGTTGCTCAAGCTTGGCTATGACAGCGCTATTCCCGCCAAGTCTCCTAATACCTCTCATGTTGTTCGTCCACTCAAGCCCTGACATCCCATTTTAGAGTATGATCTTCGTACTCTCATCGGTGTCTTACTTTTCGTAGCAGTCAACACTCAGCCTTTGATCGTTTGCGCTTTGAATATGGCAGCTTTGGATATGATCCCGAACCCCCCTCGTGCGTATTCGCGTATCGATAAGATTTGTAGGTTTTTGCTTACCCCTCGTGGGATTTTCTTTCGTAGAGCGGACAAAACTATCACTTCGATGTGGAGCGCTAACCAGGGGGAGCGTAAGCACAGGCAGTTTTCCGGGTCGCCCGTGATGGAATCTTTTCAGGATATTGACCCTACTCATTTAGCTCAGAACTCAGTCAAGCTCGGTGAAGGGGAAATTCCAAAGGAAATCCGGCAAAAGACCCCTGTGTTCGGTTATTGCGATTCCGATTTCGCTTCTCGTGAAGATGACAGAAGATCTCGAAGTGGTTTCATTTTCTTCTTTCACTTGACCCCGATTTCAGTTTTCTCTAAGTTGCAGTCCGTTGCCAATTCGACTGTCGAAGCTGAGATTATAGCCGCAAATGAGGCGGTTAGGGAGGCAGAGGCCATTCGGAAGGTGCTGATAGATATGGGTTACTCGCCGGGCACCATCCCGATCCTCGAGGATAACTCAGGAGCTATCTCATTGTCGGCTCGCGGCTTGGGTGAAAACCGTACTAAACACATTGGTGCGTTTTCATTACTTGGTCGACAGATGCCGTGCAAGGTCCGTGCAGTTGTACAAAATTGCGTCAAAGAAAATTTAGCAGATTACCTGACTAAATCTCTTGCACTCCCGCAATTCTCGCCAATCTGCGGGCATGTCACGGTAGAAATGCCGATTGAATAGCTTTGCTTTGTCGTATTATGCATTCCGCACCATGCGTTATATGACTATTGTTTGCTATATTTTGATTGATTGTGTATTTTGCTCTTGTCTCCTTTAATGTCTAAATATTTATCAACTAATCTCACTTTTGGTACATGAAACTCCGAAAAGCGAGGGGGAGAGAGAGCCACTGATGTTATTGCGACATTAGAAGTTTATACATGTTACATAGATTATATCGCATGTGTCGATGATCTTCTTTGCTATATAGACTTAATCGAAGTTAATGTCATGATAATAGTTAATAGTAATAGTAATGACCAGACATGTAGATTGTAAACTAAGTAGACCCAATGAGACCACCAGGGAGCTTTGAACTATGGTTATAATTTTGTTAGCGCAACTAAATGGTAGACATAGTTGTCGATGTGATCGGATCGCTCATATTTCTCGGTATATGCTTGTATCCTATGACAACCGTCAGATGTAATAGATAATTAATGTTAAAATGCAACCTTTAATGTTATTATCTTCATGTTGA
>WBZZ01004847.1:7500-12500 GCA_019918135.1 Paulinella micropora | reverse complement strand
TCTCTCCGATAGCCAACATGAAGGAGGAAAGAGAAGGAGGAGAAAGAATGGGAGGTCGCACAGGCTGTGTGGATATAGTATATATATATATATACATATGTACATATATATATATATATGTATATGTATATATATATATGTATATATATGTGTGTATATATATGTATGTATATATATAGGGAGAGAGAGAGAGAGAGAGAGAGAGAGAGAGAGAGAGAGAGAGAGAGAGAGAGAGGCTGCCTCCTTCGTCGGAGGCAGAGGACAGAGGGGGGGGCTCTCTCTCTCTCTCTTCTCTCTCTCTCTCTTTATATATATATACATATATATAATATATATATATATATATAAATACATACATGCACACATACATACACACACACACACAGACACACACACACACACACACACACACAAGCAACATCAAATCAGACAGCTAACCACGCTATCGCGGCAATCAACAGGGCCCAGTACAGCCAAGGAGAAATCTTTCCCTTCGTCATGAGCCCGCGGCAAGCCCTGAAGCAAGAGACACACACATACACACATACATGCACATACACATCGCCCTGGATTTTTTTCCCCATTCTTTCTTTTTCTTTTCTTTCCCTTCTTTAGTTTCGTTGAGACATCCCTGTATTCCTGGTTCCGTTTTGTTTGTAGTTGTAGGATTATAGTCTTCGCAAATGGGACCGTTTTCCTATAAACAGTACAGCTACTGCTACTACTGCCAAAAAAAAGAGAGATAGGTCTGGATATTTGACAACTCCTGCAAATATCATATCATGTGCAAGATATGTGTGTATGTGTTTGTATACGCGTTGTAGAGAGAGCGGTTAGAACATGAGCATTAACATGCCTCTTACATACTTCTGAGACTCTTCTGGATGCGCAAGTACTTGCGTGCGCATGAGTTTTGTTGCGTCGAGGCTAGGCTAGGCTAGGCTAGGCTAGGCTGCCTAGCCTAGCCTAGCCTAGCCAAGGCTGCCTAGCCGCTAGGCAGCCTAGCCTAGCCTAGGCTAGGCTAGCCCATCCCAGCCCAGCCCAGCCTAGCCCAGCTAGCCTAGCCTAGCCTAGCCTAGCCTAGCCTAGCCTCTAGCCTCGCCTAGCCTAGCCTCTAGCCTCTAGCCTCGCCTAGCCTCTAGCCTCGCCTAGCCTAGCCTCTAGCCTCGCCTAGCCTAGCCTAGCCTCTAGCCTCGCCTAGCCTAGCCTCTAGCCTCGCCTAGCCTAGCCTCTAGCCTCGCCTAGCCTAGCCTCTAGCCTCGCCTAGCCCCTAGCCTCGCCTAGCCTCTAGCCTCGCCTAGCCTCTAGCCTAGCCTCTAGCTAGCCTAGCCTCTAGCCTAGCCTCTAGCCTAGCCTCTAGCCTAGCCTCTAGCTAGCCTAGCCTCTAGCCTAGCCTCTATCTAGCCTAGCCTCTATCTAGCCTAGCCTCTAGCCTCTAGCCTAGCCTCTAGCCTAGCCTCTAGCCTAGCCTCTAGCCTAGCCTCTAGCCTAGCCTCTAGCCTAGCCTCTAGCCTAGCCTCTAGCCTAGCCTCTAGCCTAGCCTCTAGCCTAGCCTCTAGCCTAGCCTCTAGCCTAGCCTCTAGCCTAGCCTAGCCTAGCCTAGCCTAGCCTAGCCTAGCCTAGCCTACTAGCCTAGCCTACTAGCCTAGCCTTGTCAAAAGAGACGAAGACTAAAAGAATCCATCAATCGAAAATCCAAGAAATACCAAAATACATATGTAACAAACAAATCAAATAAACCTAAGAGGTTAAAGATGGGCTTCTCTTCTAAGCCTCAAAAGTACTCTCAAATGGCAAATACTGTACCATACTGTAATCCTTCAAATGTTTTTCTCTGCCACTGCTACCACAAAATTGCCGAAGAGGTGGTGAGCTGAACAAGACGGCCCGCTGGAGTCATACTGGCATTAGAAGACAATTGTTCTGCAGGAAAAAAGGAAAAGGCAAAAACCGAGCATTTCACCCGGCTTGCAACTTGCAACACCCTTGTCGCAACACAAAAAGTACTAAACTCAGCTAGCTTTTTCTGCTTTTGGAACTGCTCTTGGAACTGCTTGCTAACAGTTCGTATCTGAGCTATCTTGAGCTCCAGCATCGAAGTGTAGGTAGATATATAGGCTTTGAGTAAACATGCCAAAATGACCGTAACTCACAACCTATCGCACAACCTGAAATGGTGGCTACCTCCCACTGCTGCGCACCACGGGAATTCTCGCATTTGCATGAGTACTGTCGTTCTCGATGCTTACTACAAAATACTTGAAACTGTGCATCGATGCTCGAAAATTTCGATAGATTGCTCATGCATAGTTTCAAGTATTTTCGAGCAAAATAGAGCAATTTACCCCAGTATTTGCGAGCATCGAGAACTGTGAAAACACATGACTACAATTTTTTTTTTTTTTTTTTTTTTTGGTGTGTGTTTCACTTGGTTTAGTGATGCAGAAACTGAGGAACGTTTGGTTGACTTTGTCTGCCTGTCTGTGATGCCTCAGTAGTGCCTGTGATCTGCCTGTGTGCGAACACTCAGCCTACGCTGCCGAACAGATTTTTTTACCTATCTATCTACCTATCTATCTATCTATCTATCTATCTATCTATCGATCTATCTATCGATCATGTACATATACGTATACATATACACCTACGCGTGCAAATCCCCGTCAGTTTCGTTGGTAGTTGCATTTGTCACGTACGTTCATCCTTGTCTAACATACACAAATATTTGTGCGTGTATGTTTCTGCGTATGTCCAGCCAGATATCAGTATGGCCTTCTCAACGCTTGGGATCTTCGCACAAGTCGGCTGGCTTCTGCTTGCCTTATTGTGCCTGTCGCCAGTCTCGGCTCAGAAAATGAATCGGTCAGGCGCATCTTTCTCTCTCTCTCTCTCTCTCCACATATATCTATCTATCTATCTCCCTCATATAATAATATTAAAAATGCATTTTGTATGTATGAATACAAATGCATGCATATTAGGCCAAAAGCAGATGTCATGGTCATTCCGCAGGGCCGGTCTCTCTCTCTCTCTCTTCTCTCTCTCTCTCTCTCTCTCTCTCTCTCTCTCTCTCTCTCTCTCTCTCTCTCTTCTCTCTCTCTCTCTCTTCCCCCCCAGAATGTCTGGCGATGTCATTGTTTATCAATGATATTTTCCTCGCTTGTGTAGCTATCTGGTGTACCCGGATGGTTCTCGCTTCTTCATGAAAGGAATGGCCTTTCCCATCCAGATCCCCTTCGTAGAGAAAGGGTAAACCACAGACATACATACATACATACATAAATGCATGCATATATGCACACACACATACATACATGCATACATACACACATACATACACGCATGTGTGCATGCATGCATACAAACGCACATACGTACATACATACATACATACATACATACCTGCCGATCCCATTCAGATCCCCTTCGTAGAGAAACGGTGTGCATACATTTTCTACATGCATCAATACATACATACATAGGTACGATAAGGACGGCTGGATCGCTGTGTTGGAGCAGCTGGCCGCGACCTCCACTGTCAACACACTGCGCATCTACACCATGGACTGCAGGTTTCTTCTTCTTCTTCCTTCTTCTTGTTTCCTCTTTCTTCATTCTCTGACCACCACAGTCAACACACTGCGGACTGCAGGTCTCTTTCTTTCTTTCCTTCTTTCTTTTCTTTCTTTCTTTCTTTCTTTCTTTCTTTCTTTCTTTCTTTCTTTCTTTCTTTCTTTCTTTCTTTCTTCTTCTTCTTCTTCTTCTTCTTCTTCTTCTTCTTCTTCTTCTTCTTCTTCTTCTTCTTCTTCTTCTTCTTCTTCTTCTTCTTCTTCTTCTTCTTCTTCTTCTTCTTCTTCTTCCTTCTTTCTTCTTTCTTCTTGTTTCCTCTTTCTTCATTCTCTGATCGCACTGTCAACACTCTGCGCACCTAAACTATGGACTACAGGTTGCTTCTTTCTTTCTGTTCTTTCTCCCCCCTCCCCCCCCCCCCCCCCAAACTTTTTTTCCAATTTTCGTTTTCGCTTTTTTCCTTCCCCCCCCCCCCCCCCCGTCTGTCTGTCTGCCTGTGATGTTCTAGGGAAGATTACACCGAGTTCATCATGCGCGCGCAGGAGCTGGGTTTCTACCTCATTGTTCCCCTCACCTACCCAGAAGGCGAAGGCGTCTTGGACCGCAACCTCGCGGTACACACAAAGAGATAGATAGATAGATTACTAGACTGTTATTAGATAGATATTATTTTGTTCCCCTCACCTACCTTGATGGCGAAGGCGTCTTGGACAGCAACCTCGCGCTACACATGAAGAGATAGATAGATAGATTACAACGGTACACATGAAGAGATAGATAGATAGATAGATTACTAGGCTATTATTAGATAAGATGTTATTTGTAGGTGCATAGATAGGCAGTTAGAGAAGTTAGATAGAGGGCGTCTTGGATCGCCACCTCCCGGTCCGCCCAGACAGCGTTCACGTAGCCGCCAGAGCATGTGTCACCAGGATAGCATGTCTGCCAGTTGCCTACGATTGCAGTAATGCGCCGACGCGTTGAGTTTGTGGCAGTCGACGACGAGTCATTGCACGTCGCGTCCGCAGTAATGCGCTGTCGCGTCGAGTTTGTGGGAGTCCACGAGTTGTCGTACGTCGAGTTGTTGTACTTGCATGAAATATGTGCGCATATGTACATTTTTCATGTACGAGTGCATAAATTGTCGCTACATCCACAAAATAAAATGCCGGTTATACATATTTGGTACAAGTAAAATTATATTTACTTTACGTGCAGATGCGTGGCTTTATTTGTGTATGTATGTCGGTGTCGAGAGAGAGAGAGAGAGAGCGAAAGAAAGAAAGAAAGAGTTAACTTATTTTATTGCTCCACTTGGTAGGCGCCCAAGTGCTACAACGCGGCCTTGTACCAGTATGGCAAGAAGTGCGTCAATAACTTCGGCAAGTTCGTCAACGTGCTTGCCGGCATGATTGGGAATGAGGTATGAG
>WBZZ01004846.1:55000-78501 GCA_019918135.1 Paulinella micropora | reverse complement strand
TCCTTCTCAGCTATCGGTGCCCGATAAGCATCGTCTTGGTCTATGCCAGCCTCCTTGTGGATGGGCGGCACCTCTTTGAAATCATCCTTCATCCGTTTTAACGCCTCCTCAACGGATTCATCTTCCAGTAAGGGATCATACTTAATCAGCCTTCTTACATTCACAATTTGCACCTTCCCTCTACCCCTGATCTTGTAATTCAGAGGTCCCGTCTGTTCCATGATTTGATAAGGTCCTTTCCAGTGAGTGAACAGCTTAGAGCTGACTCCCTTCGGGACATGAGGCTGGTACAATAGTACAATATCCCCGACCTGGAACTTGATCTGATCCAAGTGCGCTTGTCGCACCCCTTCAGCATCAGTCTTTCGGCGCTCCGCCTCTCTATGCGCCCTGACCATTTGTTCCGCCTCCATCTTCACTCTAAGTCTCATCCCAAACAACTCATCCGCATCCGCCCAAGTGTCTTTTGGGTGAAGGAGCGAAGTCGGGATATCAGGCTCACGCCCATATACTAACTGATATGGCGAGATTGAGCTCTTCGAGCCTCCTAACGCCGTAGAGGGTAGACAGTTCATTGCAAACGCAAATGATGGTGCTGCCTCGACCCATGCTCTTTGATTCTCCTTCTTCGTGCAATACATCTTTAGTGAGGCTTTGAGGGGTCTGTGTACCCGCTCGATTTTCCCATTTGCTCGCGGGTTATAGGCAGTAACATATTGCCATTTCATCCCGTAATACTTAGATAGTTTGTCGATGACCTCGTTATTAAAGTCCGAGCCTCGATCAGAACATATCTTTCTTGGTACTCCGATCTGTGAGATGATCCTATCGATCAGCGCCTCGGCCGTCGTCTTGCCGGTAACGTCTTTGACAGGGATGATCCACACATAGTTGGTGGCTCTGTCAATAGCCGTGAGGAGGTATTTGTAACCATCCTTCGATTCTGGGAAAGGTCCCACATGATCAATGTGTATAAACTCAAACATCCCCGCATGAAGAGGAAATTCGCCAATCAGGCCGAAATTTGCCTTCAGTGGTGTTTTGTTTATCTTGCACGGGATGCATGCATCCACCGCCTGATCTATCTCCTCCTTCATCTTCTTCCACCGGAATCGCCTCGCTACGAACATGTGAGTTCGTTGTCGACCCGGATGCGCCAAAAGTGGGCAATTGTGGGCTGCGACAAATATAAATCGTCTCAGACTCTCCGGTACCCAAAGGGTCCATTTGTCCGGCTGTGACGCATAGCGACCGTGAAGGCCCTTGTACCACAGTAGACCATCTCTCCATCCCATCTCCTTCATCTGATCTTTGATCGCTTTCGTCATCTTCAGCTCATCCGGGTTCTGATATAACTGTATCAGTTCCTTAAACTCCGGATCTTGAGCCTGTTGTTGCCTCCATGCGGTAGGCGAGGCTATATGGATAGTACCATCTTCTAGCCGTACCCCGATTCTTTCCGGGTCATCGTCTAGGTCACTTCTCCGCTCTTGAGGAGGCTCCGCATAAACTTCCTGCGTCTCCTCTTCCTTTCTTATGTTCGCCTTCGCATTCTCATATACCTCATAGGACCACTCAGCGTCCTCCTGGGTATGTAGCTCACAACATATCCCGTGATCCGGGCCTTGTGGACTGTACCGTAGACCTGTGCGGTCATATCGGACTCCACTCGCCATCTCCATCGCCTCAATGTGGCTGACCTCATACACCTTGTCAGTGGACAAGTCTTCCATCTCCACCGTGGACACCAACGCCGATACTTCTGAGTTAAACTCTAGCCTAGAGAGGCTATCAGCGACTACATTTCGCTTTCCCGGTAGATGGACCCTTGTCAAATCGAAACAAGTCAAGAACGCTTGCCACCGCGCTAGCCGTCCCGTCTGTTCATGACTCATCAACCATAACAGGTTATGATGATCAGTTCTGACATTAAATTGAGGTCCTCCCCACAAATACTCTCTGAGCCTCTTGAGGGCCCATACTACCGCCAACGCCTCTCTTTGCCTTGTGCAATAGTTTCTCTCCGCCGCACACAACTTCCTACTAATAAACATGGTTGGGCGTAATTTCTTCTCCTCATCCTCTTGTTGTAATACAGCCCCAATCGCAAACTTAGATGCGTCTGTATCGACTACGAATTGTTTCGTACAGTCGGGCATCGTTAACACCAGTCCTCCGTCTTTCGGGTCTTTGTAAATGAGATCTTTGAGCGCATGAAACGCTTGCAAAGCCTCTTCGTCCCACTTCTCAAAGTCTCCAAAATCTATCATTTTCTCCAACTTAGCCCGTGCTGCACCCCAATCGGGTATAAACTGGCTATAGTATTGCGCCATCGCAAGGAATGAGTGCAATTCAGTGCGGTTCTTCGGTATCGGTCGATTCATAATCTCCTCCCTCTTCTCTTTGGATATCGAGACTCGATTATGGGAGATCTCGTACCCTAAGTATGTCACACTCGTCTTGGCAAGTTGACACTTCTTCAGATTGCACTTCAGGCCAAAAGCTCCGATGCGCCTGAATATATCGGGCAAATGATCGATATGCTCCTCCATTGTGTTAGAGTATACGATAATGTCATCGATATAGCAAAATGCATATTCTCCCGCCTTCTGTCCCCGCCTTCTCATAAAACCTCCGTCAGACAAATCATCGTACTGACTGCTCAATATCTTCTGCATCGCCTTCTGGAAAAGTCCTGGGGCTTGCTTGAGGCCCATCGGAAGCACTTTCCATTGGTATATTTCCATACCCACCACAAACGCCGTCAGCCAGCTGGACTTTTCCTCCAGTGGTATCTGCCAGAAGCCATTCTTAAGGTCAATGACCGAATAGAATTTTGCATTCCGCAGTACTCTCCTTCCTTCTTTTAATGTCGGGAGAGGATTTCTCTCTTCCTCCAGCACCTTGTTAACACGAGCATATTTAACTGTCAGGCGCCATTCTCCTCCTGGCTTCGGCGCTATTCTCGGTTGTGAGACTATTGAGGATGTTGATCTCTCAATAAAGTCCTCATTGAGCAGCTGTCTTGCTAGCTCCTCCGCTATCTTCGTCTCATGTATACTCAAATTCGCCCTTCGTGGTGCCGATGACGGCTCCGCACCCGGTATTTTGTAAATAACCGCAGTGAAATCTTCAGGCTTGACACCGCCTGCATGTGGAGGGTAAAAAATTTCCTTGTTCGCCTCTAATTTGGCTTTTAAAAGCTCCTTCTCCTTCTCCGTGCCTACTCCTTCTTCCAATATTTTCCGCGCCGCCTCTTGAAAATCTTCATCAGACATCTGCTTATGCTGCTTGAGGGGTTCTCTGTCCTCCTCCAAGCCTATGTCCTCTTCCGAGACATCATCTAGGCCCGTCTTTTCATACGTGACCGTGTCCGGCTTATCATCTTTACCGAGCTCCACCAGCATGTCAATGAGTCTCGCGTATTGCAAAGGAGCTTTACGGGTATAAAAACCATCAAAGCATGTGAATGCTTGCGGTATCAATTTCAACTTGTTGAGGTCTCTGAGCTCCCGCTTGTATGCACTGCTCTGCTCACGAGTTCCCATACGACAAGCCACCACTAGCTGTTGCTTGCGAGAGGGTACCGGTATAGGATGATCAATAAGCCGGTCCCTTATTTCCTGCGCCCATATCGCCTTCTCATTATATGGCAGGATAATAGTATACGGCTTATTATTTTCGAATAAAGTCCGTAAGCATTTCTTCACTTCAGTTAGTGAACGCGGCCACGTCGGCTCGTCACCCCAGAAATCAGTAATAAAACTTTTAATAGTTTCTGGTGGAGTATCCGGGATTCGCCCCGTTCTCTTTGGTACAAACGCCTCCCTTTTGTCTTCTCCTACTTTCGCATGGAAACAGTATCCGTTAGTAATATGGACATCTGTTCCTACTCCTTCCGCGAATCTCGCCAACGACGGGCTTCTTTGTGCGACACATATAATCTCCTCCTTTCGCTTCTCGATTAAGTCATCAATAGACTTTTTGTCCCAATGGCATGTCGGAACTGTGACAGTGCACACTTGGGATTCCCAATTGTCGGTCCAGGACAGTTCATCCGGTCTTACGACATGGGGGTGAACGTACACCTCAAGTGCCTCATGTGCGATGGCCATCTTTTTCTGATCCGTCGATAGACTCAGCTCATAAGCCTCATAAGAGTCAGTAGCGTTGAAGGGATCAATATCGTTCTCTTCTCCTCTTTTTACTCCATATATCACTCGCCGTGCGGCGCAATCAATCACAGCCCCCATCGTAGCCAATTGGTCATACGATAGCAATATTGACCCGTGGTAACCGGGACGACATAGAGGTCCATACGGTATACTCGTGCGGATTTCAATTTAAAGGTCAGTGTGATGATTTCCGTAATATCCGTCCGGCTGCTCACTCCTTTGAGAGTGCCCGTTGACTTTTTCATATTTCCGTCCACGCAGTCCCGGTATCGATTAAAAAACTTCCGGCCGACAATATTAATATTCGCCATCGTATCATTACAAACTTTCAATATTGTCTTCAATGTTTCACAATAAAGTTCCGTATAACACAGAGCATCGGGCCTGTGTATATTGGCTGCGAGAACAAGAACTTTACGTTCCAAATTTTGGAGTCTTGTCTCTAAGTTTTTCAACTCCTCCTTCTTCTCCTCCTGCTTCACCTCATTAACATTGTTATTATTCTGCGGTACTGGTGCATTTACTATTTGAGCGACATTGTCTTGTGGTACTTGAGTACACACATTGTCTTTTTGCTCGCCACCCGCCGCGACCGTAGACATTGAGTCTGTTCGTGGTTGTTTGCTTGGCCGAGGCGATACGTCTGCGATTGGCCTCCTCGCCTCCATCGCAAGTCTCGCCTTCCTATTTGCATCAGTTATCATTGGTAACCGTGCTGTATGAACGGGTATGAGACTACCTTGGGGCTGCAGTCTCTGTGTACCCACATCTTTGTTTTCACATAGAGGAAGCGTTGGCCCAGTCTGCACAACAGCATTAGAAAGCACTGTGACTTTAGGGTTAAACTTCACAGTCTTCTCCTTCCTCTCTTCTTCCCCTCCAGTCATTCCACCACCTCGAAACGATTACCTTGAGTAGTGTCCGGGTAGGATGACGTATCGGTCTCCGAGGCAGTGTTGTAGGCCTGAGCTCGACCGAAATTCGGGTTGGAGCTTGCCCACGAGCCTCCTCCTCCTCTGGGTGGGGGGCTGGAGCTCGAACAGCTCTCCCTCCATAAGGGGTATATCCCGACCTCCTCCTCTTCCTCTCTGAGGGGTTCCCTGCCACCTCGAGGCTCCTCTCCATGTTCCTCGTCCTCGTCCTCCTCCTCCTCCTCCTCCTCGTCCTCCTGCTCCTGCTCCTCCTTCTCGTCCTCTTTGAGAGGCCTTTAAGTTCTTTTGTCTCCCTTTCCTCCTTCTTCTCCTTCATCCTCTTCATGTAGGTAATGATTGCCTCTCGTAACTCCTCATCATCACACATATTGGCATACCAACCTTCGTTCGCAGCGGCAATCTGAAGCATGTTGAAAAGGCCCGGTTCCTTGCCTTCCGTCCTGCTCAGAAAATTTGCCCTTGCTGTTGGGTTCTGCCTATCATGATTGAAAGAGCAGTCTCTGTTCTCCATCTGTGCCTTACACTGCAAGCCCGCGAACCACCTCCAACATGCGGTCTTCAGGTCTGGCTCTCTCTCTCTGTCTCTTCCAACCGGCAACTCTGTTTGTGTACGTGGCTTGTGCGCCAACAGGTACACCGCCTGCCTGTGCCGTATGTGCCTCCGTGAGCGAGTCCATGTTTGAGCATGCACTCATCACTTCTTGAAACAGTGCTGACGGAGCAACGCTTTGAACCGTATTTTCGAACACGTGTGTCTCGAGGAAGTTCTTGGACTTCACTGAGCTAAACGTCGAGCATTGTTGTATGAGCTGAGTAAGCTTACTCGGGTTAACTGTGTGTAACGCCGAAAAGAAATAGAGGATGATCGACTTGCGGCCATAGAATAGCCCATAGGAGGAAACTACCTCCGTAAGGGTCGCCGCCAAGCCAACAGCACTCCTCAAACTCATCGCCACTGTCTCAAAGATTTCAAATCCTATGAGAGTACCAGTGCAGAGATGCTGGTATCCATGAGATTGAAAATATGAAATGAGTGTGGCCACCGCCAGTTCACACTGAGCGTATAGGCCTGTTGCATTGTTTCTCTTAATCTCCTCCTTCTTTCTCAAAAACTTGTACTGTGTCAGATCAAATCCCTCCGAGACTAGAGATTGGTCAAAAACAGTAACAAGGGCCTCGTATTCCTGCGTTTCGTCGCAACGAAAAGCCTTCATGCAGGCATTGATCTCTTTGAGCTTGCTCAAAAGCGAAGCATCAGAGTCTTTGTCTGAGCTCGTCTTGGCATATAGCATGAGACTTGCCACTCCTCCTTTCTTCCCCTTGAAGGCATTTATGATGTTCTGTCTGTCCTTCTTCTCCGTGTTTGTGACCACCACCGTAGTTGAGCCCGGGGGTGCAGGGGCTGGTGGGGCAGGAGCTGGTGGGGTCAAATATGTCGGAGGGTGTGTCTTTGCACCACTCACTTTTGCTTTCATTCTTTCCAGTCTCATCGTCTTCTCGAACTCCTCATTCTCTTTCGCCTTCTTCTTCTCAGATATCACCAGATTTTGAGCATGAGTGATAAAGGCCACCAATTCAGAAGCAGATCTGAGAAAATTATATTTCTCCACATATTGGTCAACACCTGCTTTGTTGGCGACCGGTGGTGCGCTACTAAGTGATTTAAGGACAGAGTGATCCTTGGTAGGAATCCATCTCTTCCATGCCTCCTTATGCAGTAACGCACCCATCAGCAGTCTGATCTTGGTCAGAACTCTGTCAGTCTTCTCTAACTCATCAATCACAGGATGAGTTTCTCCTGCTGCCTTAATGATTTTTTCCATCTCTGCCTTCCCCTCCTCCAAGGCCTTCATTTCCATCGTAAAAAAATGAAATATGCCACTCGAGTTTTTCGAACCCAGATTGGTCTTCATTTTTGTTACATCGACTGCCTCCTGACCAGTCGCGAGGAATCTGGCCGTTGCTCTTGGGTTTGTGTACTGGAGGTAACCCTCACATCGTGGGCCGTATGTACGTTCCCAAATCAGGGTTTGAGTGTACACCCCAAAGATAGCATCGAGTAATTCAAGGTGGGTGTGTGTGTCCCCAAACTTGATATGCTGTATCTTCTTTCTCTCTTCTGGATCAGAGACCAGTTTGCCGAGGAGCTGTGCTATGTTTGATAATAGGATATAGACATCCTTTTTAGCACGACTTTTCTCTCTTCTTTGATCCTGAGGATCCACACATAGGTGTCCTTCTCTACCCCCATCTTGTAATCAAACTCCTCTTTAGTGAGGTCATAGTGGTCTTGCACCCACTGTTGTTCCTCCACTGTGATCTCCTCTCCATCACTATGAATCAAGTCGATCATTTTTCGTCCTCCTCCTCCCGTGTAGGCAGGTGGTAAGGGATTACCATATGCTCCTCCTCCTCCCGTCTCTTCTTGTTCAAATCCTCCTTCATCTTCGTCTCCTCCATATCTTCCTTCATCATCCCAGCCCTCTTCTAATCCTCCTCCTACTCCTCCATCTCCTCCTCCTCCTTCATTCAATCCTCCTCCTCCTCCTTCATTCAATCCTCTTCCTCCTCCTCCTGCTTCTTCTTCTTCTCTTCTTTGATCTGCCTCCGAGAATTCACTCACTTCGGCGATCTCTGTCGACATGATGTCGTAGTAGTGATCAACAGGAGGACAGTGTCAGCTCCTATGTTTGGCTTTTGTTCGTTTGTGTTCTGTTCCTCCTTCAGTCGATTGACTAGTGAAGAGAGAAACTAATAGAGAGGGTAGGATAAGATTCCCTGTCCTCTATGAAACACTGTTTGTATGTTTGTTTTTGTTTGAGAAAAATAGTCTTTGAGACTTTCTCCGATTTCTTGTTCTCCTTGCTCAGATTACTTTCTCCTCCTTCTTTTCTATATTGTATCTAGTATGAGGCACTTGGACCTACACACAGATAGTAATAGAGAAGCTAGAAAAGCTCTCCTTGAGAAGTCGACAGTCGGTCGGATAGGTTCTCAGACCTACCTTTAGAAAACGATCAGAGATTTGCAAAAATACTCTGACGTATGTGTGAGATAATGCAGATAAATGCACAAACTAGAAGGGTAAAGTGTTGTGCTCCTGTCCCTATGCTTCTTTGTGTTTTGTGTGTGTCCTTCACTCTTCTGTCCACCTCCTTCTTCTTGGTCTCTGTGTGAGAACAGCAAGAACGACAGAGAGTTTGTATCTGATGTCTCCTGGTGAGCACACAGATACGGATTGGACTAGAGGATACGAGACACCTGCTTGAGACCAATCAAATTATTTGTTTTGTGAAAGAGTTATGAGAAAACTGTGTTGGAGTATTTGTTTTCGTCTGACGTCCCCGTGTGAGACAGGTCAGTGAAAATTCACTCTGTTGCCTGTGTGGCAAAGCAGAAAGAAATCACCCTAGTGATGTGGACTCCAAATGTAATGCCCCCAACGATAGCTCGTAAAAAGTCGGTAATACAACCAAACACAGTCCTCAAGAATGAGAATGATGTCTCGTTGTATTAGCTCAGTGAAGCCAAAAAAAGGAAAACGGCAACAGACCAGGAATAAAATGGCATCAGGTCCAATCCGGACAAATAATACTGAAAAACAAGCTGGTGCACCTGTCACCAGGAAAAGGTACTTTTTACCGGCTATCCGGGGGTGATGCCTACACCACTAACAGACGCACCACGTAACTTGACTGTCCGGATCATAAGTAGTGGCTCTAACGACACCGTTACTCCGATACGGCCGGCCCATAATGTAACACATAACTATTAATTAATTAATAGTACCAACACTTCCCCTGTAACAAAGTAAATTAATATTATGTTACTGTCGTTCCTAATTAAGTTACGTCTCCTACTACTATTTTGTGAAACATTAGAAAACATAAACTCAAAACATATTCTCTTACCCTCACTCTCTCCGATAAGTAATGTTGAGGTTGGCTACCCTCCTATCCACAGCTCGGGGGGGAGAAGGGACTATGCCGGCCCACCCGGTATATAATAGCAATACTGATCGTTCCGTTCTGTCTGTTAATCATTGGTCTGGAGATTACGGAGTCCCTACTTTAGGTATTCCTCAGTCTTCATATCGTTAGTAACAGTTATCTGTTTATTAAATATCCTACTATCGTAACAATCTGGAGTCGCTAATACAATAAACGGGGTATGGAAATTTTCCTCTGTTTCTCGGAAATTTTCTGTTGAGAAAGAGACATCGAGAGAAAAATGGGAGAGGGGGGGAATTTTTCTGATGCGCTTCCAGGGGTTAGGTGCTCTTTCTTGAGATGTTTTAGGTCAGAAGGGGCGGCACGGGTAGGGATTGAGAAGGGAGAGGAGAATAGGGCTGCGGAACAGGATGTTTTTGCCATTGGGGAACACGAGGAGGAGGAAGAGGAGAGCGAGTCGGAGGATGAGTGGACGAGGGCCAGAATCGTTGCTCTGGTCGACACGAGGTTGGAGTATTTCCGGAGACAGAGGAAGGAGGCCTCGGACGGTTTTCCGAAACACGGGCGAGACTTGGGATACCAACATAAGGAAATTGATACACGGGTGTTGCCTATGGCCCAATATGTAGTATGCAATACGGGCAAGCCTAGCCAGGCCAAGGTGGAAATTTTGAACTTCCTGCAGGAGCGGTGGGGAAGCCAACCCATGGTAGCGGATTCGGTGTCCCAGATCAAGAAGACATTGAAAAGTCTGCTTTCACACGGGGACTTCACGATTATGTTTCCGGTAGGAAGGAGAACGGAAATGTGGTGGTACGATGTAGAAGATTTCCTAATCGCGGACCCGATACCGATTCCGAGTCGCACACAGAAGTTGATAGTGGCTTGCCGACTCGGATCGAGGAAGATAGCTAGGCGGTACCGAGAGGAACTTCTGGATCGGGATTTTGCCTCTATTCGAGACGAAGCGTTCACGCACATATCCGGGGTATACCACAGGACACACGCCATTCAGTATGCTATGATGATGGACCAACTGGCAAGATTCGCGGATCAAGAGCGGAAGACACCAACCTTATATCGGTCGAGGGAGGGTTTAGACGGGGACGGAGCAGAGATAACGGTGGATGACATACAGGGGCAAGCGACAGAGGAGCAGATCAAGGAGGAGACGGATAAGGCGAGACAGGCGTCACAGGAACAGTCGGAGACATGGGAGGGCACGTCAGAGGAAAAGGCTGCGGCTATGGGGGTCATGGAAGACAACATCCAAGCTTTCGGCCCTTTGGAGGAGGGGATCGGTGACAAGCCACGTCGCGGTTTTCGAACGAGAGATGGGGCAAGAGGTACCGGGGATAGGACGGCCTTCGCGGTTAAGGCATCATGAGGATCGGATTGCCAGAGAGATGACGGCGGAACTTTTGGAAAAGGGATTGATCGAGGCGCGGCTATCGGAGTATGCGTCTCCGGTATGCATGGCGCCGAAACCAGACGGAACGTTGCGGATGTGTATCAACTATTGAAGGATAAACGAAATCATCAAGAAGATAGAGACGCCAGTGCCGGACGTGAGGAGGGGGATAGAGGTGTTGCAGAAGGCGAAGATATACTCGACGTTGGATTTGAAGAGCGGATTCTGGCAGATTCCGTTAGGGGAGGAAAGCCGCTACCTAACGGCATTCATGGTAGGGATGACAACCTACGTGTGGAAGGTTCTGCCGATGGGGTTGAAGGTGGCACCGGGCATATTTCAGCAGGCGATGACGAAGATGCTGGGTGCAAATTTCCGAGACGCGGAATTTGCGAAGAAGTACGGGGATACGACGGGATACGCCTTCGCGTATTTGGATGATGTGGTCATTTTCTCGAATTCGGTAGAGGAACACATACAACATCTGCGGGACACCATGAGTTCGGATTCCGGTTGAATGCTAAGATGTGCCACTTCTTACAGAAGCGGATATAGTATCTGGGGTACGACATTGAGAACGGAACGTGTTCGATTGCGAGGAAGAAGCGAGAGGCGCTGGCGGCTATGCCTCTTCCTGCGACGAGATCCGATTTACACTCCTTTGTGTCCTTGGCGCAATACTATAGTGAATTCATACCGGGATTCGCAAAAATCGCGGAACCAATACGGTTGTTCATGAAAGAGGGCAAGTGCGGTGCGGGGAGTACGTGGCCACCAGCGGTTCATAAGGCGGTTGAAACACTAAGGGCAAATATCTTGATGGACCCATGGAGCGAAGGGGGTACGGTTTTACAGCTTCCCAATTTCAACAAGAGTTTCATACTAGACACGGATGCATCGGCATATGCGATAGGAGGGATTCTGCAACAGAGGGATGACGAGGGGCGTTTGAGGCCAGTGATGTTTCTGAGTCGGCAAATGACACGGGCAGAACAACAATACTGCACGCGGCAGAGAGAGGCATTGGCCATAGTCTGGGGTTTCAAGAAACTACGTGACTATCTGTGGGGGGCAAAGGGGACGACGGTGCGGTCAGATCACAACAACCTGCAGTGGTTGATGTCGCAGGATCACACGGGCAGGTTGGCAAGATGGCAGTTGGAGCTATCCGAATATGACTTCACGATTGAATTCATATCGGGTAAGGAACACTATCGTGCGGACTACCAGTCAAGGGCTGGGGGTGCGCCGGCGGACGACAATGCGAAGGAAAAGAAGGAAGAGGCGGTGGCGGACGACAAAGATACACGGGCGCAACAGCAGAGTCATGGTGTCTTCGCACTGAAACCGGTATACGACGCGGGGAAGAAGAGTGGCATGAACCTGACGCGGTTTCACTTCAAGACGGCCGCAGCGGTTTTAACAGTCTTGGGAAAAATGGATTTGGAAGAGGAGGAGCAGAGAGCGAATTTCGACGACTGGAAACCCATCAACGGTATGGAGTATGTGACAGAGGTAGCAGAAATGCATAGGAATAGGAAGGAGGCGCAGAGGGAGGATGTGCGGTTTTACGAAGCGGCCCACGAACACTCGGTGGCTTGTTGTGAAGAACACGGGTTGGAGGATGCGCGAAAGGGATATGAGGAAGAAATGTGGAAGGAGGCGGTACAGGGGGGACTGACGAAGGATGAGGTGGGGGATTTGAAACCTTTTCCGTGGCGAACCATGCACATGGTGGGGACATTGTGATTCCGACGAAGGCGGAAGCGGCGGCGGGTCAGACGGAGGCGAAGCCGGAACTCATGTTTAGGGACACACACCCAAGCCGGGTATCGTTGGAGTTGGAAAACAAGACGGAGATCAAGTTTGCGTCGGTGGACATGTTCCGCAAGCTCACGCAAGACAGTGAGGAGTGGAAGAGGTTTATTGCGCACCAGGAGAACCCGACGGGGATTTCGGCGGACGGGGACATAAAGTGGCGGAAGGAGAAGTACACTTACTCGGACGGGCTAATCTGGTATTTCGGGAGCGGGGCCAAGAACAAGGACGATCCGGAACGGTGGGTGGTATGGGTGCAGGCAGCGTTACGGTACGCGATTCTGACAGGGGCACACAACTGCCCTTTACAGAGTCACCCGGGGCTGGATAGGATGAGGTGGTCTATGACTCGACGGTTTCATTGGGACACGATGGATAAGGACATCAAGAGTTTCATTTCGGGATGTGGGCCATGCCAGAGGGCGAAGACGGTCTACGATGCGAACAAGGGGCTACTGGGGCAGTATGACATAACAGGGTATATATTCGACACGATCCACATCGATTACGTCGAAGCGGGGGATGGTCGATACAAGTATATCCTCACGATTATTGATCGGGCCTCTAATTACGTGATTGCGGTTCCCACGGCTGACGACACCAAGGAAACGACGGCCAAAGCACTGATTGATAACGTATTCAGCCGGATCGGGGTAGCCAGGAAGATCATATCGGACAGAGGAAGCTCATTTATCAATTGGGTGTCGAACGAGCTCAGTGCATACTACGGGTTTCGGTGGGATTATGTCACGGCATACAACCCTATAGCTAACGGGAAGATAGAGAGGATGCATCGTACGCTGAAGGCGTCCTTGAAGATCTATTGTCAGAACAGGCAAACCAAATGGCCAGAGGCACTGCAAGCGTTTACCTTTGCGGTGAACAATCTGGGCTCTTCGTCTTTGGGGGGTAGGGCTAGACTGTGCCCACATCAGATGGTGTTTGGCAAGGTCTTAACCACTCCACAGGACGTGATGCAACACAACGCATTGTATCAGCCGTTGGAGCTGATGGCAGTGAGGTTACGGGCCCTAGCGGAAGCGGAACAAATTGTGATTAAACATCGGGAGGCGGCAATGCGGACGGAGGACGAGAAAGGCCAACAGAAATATAAGCACGTGGAATTCCGAGAGGGGAATACAGTGGTGCTATACTGCCCGAACGTTCCAGTGGGGGTCTCCACGAAGATCTATGAGAAATGGCAGGGTTCGTATCAGATTATGAAACAAACCGCGGCCTACAATCATAAGATCAGACACTAGCGGACGAAAAAGGAACAGATAGTCCACGTTCGGCGATTGGTCAAGTTCTCGCCTTACTTGTTGGATTACGAAACGGAGCAGGATGCCTTGGAGCCGACGGCGGATTAATTTGGAAACCCGCGGCCGTTGTTGACACGGACGCAGAGGGCGGAGGAGATTGCGAGGCTGAGGGAGGAGGTGACGTTCGAACAGGATGCGGATGAGAAGAAAAGATTGCAAGACGCAATAGAGGAATTGGAGACGGGTTCACATGTCAGGCTTTCACAGGGACAAAAGCGGGATAAGGAAAAGCGGAGAGAGGAGGACAAGAAACGGGAAGAGGGAGGAATGCAAGGTAGGGAGGGGGGTGCAGAGGGGAAAGGCGTGGAGGCACAAGGGGATCAAGGCAAGCAAGGTGCAGGGGGGCCATCGAGGCCAGAGGCACCGGAGGGGCACTTGGGGATCAAGAACAAGCGAGGCCTGGGTGGAAAAAGCGGCGGAGATTGATGGAATAAAATGGAAGACGGCCAAGTTCTACTTGATGATGCCGGCGGCGAAAGAGGTAAGCGATGGCACATTGGATGACTTTATGTTATGAGGGTTCTAAGTCAGGGGGGGACGTCACGACATAAGGAGGGGAAGGGCATAAAGCCGGTGATGCAGTTTTGGATGAGTAGTGACGAGGTAGCGGAGGAAAAGATGAGGCGGTTCGATCCGGTTTTTCTGGAAAAGGCGGGGAAGAAGCGGGAAACGTGGGATGCCACCATCAAGTTGGACGACGAGGATCATATCCCATACACCATTCAGACGAGACCGCGGTTGGTGCTGAATGTACCGTTCGACCTCACGGAAGAGAGGCGGATACCGGCACAGATTTGGGACGAGATCGATGCGGAGGGATTGCCTTTCGATATTATCGGCGCTCCACCGGCGGCGGTTGGATCAAGAGGCAAGAAGCGGCCTACTACGGGTGGTCGGATGACTCGGGCAAGAGGACGGGCACAACGAGGACGGGGGTGATGAATGGGTGACGAGTGAGAGGATAGAATAGGCATGGAGAAGGATGAAAAATGAGAAAGAAGATGAGAAATGACGAGATGAGAAGAATACGAACTGCGGGCACATGACGGGGTGATGACGGTACTACCAAATTGCGGGTATATGAAGGGTAATAGTGATTTATATGACTTACGGGTATATGACGGGTAATAGTGACTTATATGACTTGCGGGTATATAATGGGTAATAGCGGCTTAAATGTTGCGGGTACATGGGAGGATGATAACGGTATAAATGAATTGCGGGACTTTATAAGGGGGTGATGAGAATATGACTGACATACGAATTCGAAGATGAATGAAGATGAGAGAGGGGGAGCGGTATACTTTTACATTCACAGGTACGGTGACGGGCATGCCACATGCATTTTATACCAACAAGGTAAACATTGTGACGACGCGGGTTATATATACAGACGAATGCGGGAAGAATAATATATCATTCAGGCTCACGGGTATAGGCATACATAATATCACGTGACTTTACGATGTGATGGGGGAAATATATCAGACTGACATATCGGGCATAGTGGACATATCGGAAAACGAATGACAAACATGTCTTATGCCTGATATGCTCATGGGGGAAACTGGGAAGCGGCCTGATACAAGACATTATTTTTCCCGCTCTGTGACGAGCGATGATATGGAACTTTATATATTCTTCTGATAACAACGGGTGAAGGGGACATACGGGTTGGGTTGGGGGAATAATACATATTGACTAATCCAGTTTAGATACAAAGGGGTAGAATAGCGAGGGGAGGAAGACAGGGGATAACAAATAGGGATAGTCAATAGGATGGATAGGATAGCCGGGGGGAGGGGGTGGATGATATAGTCAGAGGACAGGATATTGAGAGGGGAGGGGGCGAGGGGCAGAGATGAGAAAGATGAAGAAGAAAGATGACGAAAAGAAAGAGAAACGGGGCAACGGGCAAGCGGCAACTCTGACACTCGGGTGAGGGGGGGCACCAGAGTGCAAACATCATTCAGAGGGGGCTGCGAAGGGGATCAAAAGGGGACATGGACCTTTTCGGGGGCGGAGAAGGGATGGAGTGATGAGAAAGATGAAGAAGAAAGATGAAGAGAAGAAAGAGAAACAGGGCAACGGGCAAGCGGCAACTCTGACACTCGGGTGAGGGGGGGCACCAGAGTGCAAACATCTTTCAGAAGGGGCTGCGAAGGGGATCGAAGGGGGACATGGACCTTTTGGGGGCAGAAGGGATGGAGTGATGAATGGATGAGGGGGTGTGTATATCATTCGTGTTATGAGCACTCAGGTTCGTTTCAAGCATGGCGTTTCAGTGCCGGAGGGGCCTTGGTGGGGGTTGCAAAGGTCCGGGGGAGCCTTTCCTTGCCTACGTTACCTCTGGGCTGGGCGACCGGGACTACAGCGCACCGAGAGGGCATTATGAGGCTATTAAAAGCCAGAAGTATCAGTTCGAGTTACAGTGGGATTCGGCGTGACCGAGACGGGGGCGGCTTCAACAAGTGGGATTCGGCGTGACCGAGACGGGGGCGGCTTCAACAGGTGGGATTCGGAGTGACCGAGACGGGGGCGGCTTCGATAAGCGGGATTCGGCGTGACCGAGACGGGGGCGGCTTCGACGAGCGGGATGCGGCGGGACCCAGACGGCGGCTGCGTCAGAGCACGAGGAGCGACAACAACATATGGATATTGATCGAACGATGGCACGGCTGGGGAAGCATTGGATCGACGGATTCAGCGGAGTCGCGGAGACGGGAAGGGAGGACTCTCCCAGGATAGTATAGACCGACACTAGGTCGGGGGGGGACATTGAGTGACTAGGGGCCGGTTACAAGGAATGGAGGATAAGGGGCAAGTTGTGGTCTCAACGGAGGGGGGGTGCATTTTCAGGCGTGCGGTGGCGGAAACCGGTTCGACAGGCGACGAAGGGCGTAACGGGAAATTAACCAAAATTTTACATAATGTAAGTGTTGGCGTTTGGCCCAACCTACAATTTTGTTTAATTTGTCGATACGGGTACGGCGTCGACCGTCACTCAGATTCGTATTTGCATTTTATTCCGAGGTTGGTCGGCGGGGGCGTAAGTTAGACTCCTCGCGCGCATACTGGCGAGCGCGCTCGGGGGGGAGAAGGGATTATGCCGCCCACCCGGTATATAATGGCAATACTGATCCTTCCGGTCTGTCGGTTAATACTTGGTCTGGAGATTACGGAGTCCCTACTTTAGGTAATCCTCAGTCTTCATATCGTTAGTAACAGTTATCTGTTTATTAAATATCCTACTATCGTAACAGTACGTACAAGGCAGCGGGCCTGTGGTATATTCGGGCACCCAACGAGAAGAGGATTAACTCCCTACGCTCCCATCTCGCAAATGAGTAAGAGAAACATGTGAAAACCACATACATATGTATCATATAAGAATACAGAGATTTGATAATAACTTCAAAAAGAAGTAATAATATAAATGTGTGATAGATATATGAAAATATATTATTATGTGTATATATGATATATATTCACATATGATCATAATATGAAAACTAAAATTTGGAAGAGCGTCCCGTAAGGGGATATATAAAAATGACAAAAATAATATAATATGTGGGGACAAAGACACAATATCTGTAATTATTGGTGTGTCTGGTACATCCGACTGGTCTGACGTACATCCGTGTTGTTCCACATTCCCATGTGGCACGTTAACCGACCAGCCGGACTCCATGTTGGCCTCTTATGGGTTTTTATATATATAATGTGATTATAAATAATTATTGATATAATCAATACGAACTTGAAGGTAGTACGTATTCCCGAGTTTACATCAGCACAGGAATACGCACATACTTAGTAATTTTATGGCTAAGTCGTTGGGGCTGGAATGGCCCTTCCCCGCCACCGATCCAACTTCGCGGGCGCTTCTCTTCCTCCCCCTAGACTCAACGGAGTTATGCAACTAAATGATTATTACGTCTTAATGGGGAAGAGAAAGGTTGAAAGTCCAGGCATCTTGCCTCTTCTCCTAGAAGGAGGTATGACGTCGCTGGACGCTCACTGAACGCCACGCTCGCGCTCAAGTCACCTATATCACTCCCCTCAATGTACAGTATGCGAGAAATATAATATACCAGAATTAATACGATCCGCTTCCGAAGATATTATAATTATAAATGATCATAGCGTGAATATTTATGCGGGAAATACCTGGTACTTACAACGCGATTTTAACACCAAACTTTACGATTAATTCTTTCACTAACTTCACCGAGATTTGGTCAGCCAGATAATTGAATTTTTCGTACGTGAAATTTATTTTGGTAAATAAATCCGCGATGTTTTCCTCCGTCGGTACCCGGAACAACTTGACAACTCCCTTCTTAACCAATTTCTCGAGCAGGTGGTACCTGACATCGATATGTTTGGTCCTTGATTCCCCCAACCCCCTCTCTGAGAGGATGATGGTCCCCTCGTTGTCTTCGAACAAAGGGGTGAAACCTCTTATGGGCAAACCGATGTCACGGAGGGACTGTCTCAATGCAAGCAACTCCCTTACTGCATCGTTAGCTGATACGATCTCTGATTCAAGGGTAGATTGGGCTATGAAAGTCTGAAGCTTAGAAAACCAAGCTACCGGTGCCCCGTTGAAGAGAAAGATATACCCGGAACGGGATTTCCTTGTAACTTTTTCTCCAGCAAAGTCTGAGTCGACGTATCCCACGGGGATGCTCGTCTATCAACGTTTCGACATTGGCGATAACGGGGACGCTGAATGCATTAACTTCCGTGGCTTCACATGAGTAAAGCTCAAGTGCCCTTTCGGCGGCCGATGGTCCCTCTGCCGGTTTCCATGATTTAGGGGGCTTGGGGACAAAGCACCCTTCGGTCAACATCTTGACTAACCTCCTATCACCCCGTTTGAAATATAGGGCTCTAGGGGTCAGCAACCATAGAAACATACGGTGAACCATGGCATAAGATATTTCAGGAGATGGGACTTGTTGTTTCGCAGCTATAGTATTACTCAAAGGACAGATCAAGAGAGGGTGAGTGTGAACAGCAAGAAAGATAAGCATGCCTATCAAACATCTAAGATCATACTTGAGCAGGCGGTGTCCAGCTTTCAGGGGGGCAGGGTTCTCTGATGTGAAGGGGGTTTTAGCAGGCACCTCCTTCATATACTTTAACTCAACTAAGATGAGAAGCTCATATTTTCGTTGGTGCAGTAAAATCCCTTTTTCAGATTGGACAATCCGGATGTTTTTGAATTCAGTGGCTTTCCCTAAGTTCTTACACCTGAAACCATGTTCCTTCATGCTCTCTACAAGACTTATGTGTCTGGCTTCATCAGCAGCATGCAGCCCATCATCTACGTGGAAAGAGAGAAGCTGAGTACCTATGGGGACTTGGCATGCTTGATAAAAGAAGCCCGGTCAAGGGAGAAAGTAATAAACACTTGCTTTCCGACTAACTCCATCAACATTAAATCATACCACAATCTCCCCGCCTCAGGATGACCATAAAGGGCCTTCCGGAGGAGCCAAACAAAACATTCTCTCTCAAAACCCGGGGGGGGGGGGGGTTGACATAAATGTCGTAAGGCATTTTGGCATGTAAGTAGGCAGTGGTGAAATCAATTAGCCACAAGTCTATTCCGAAGCAGGCAGCATAAGCAATGATAAGAAGGATAGTGCGATGATGAGCGGTGGGTGAGTATGTGCGTTTGGGATCATATTGCACGCCCGCTTTCAGGAGATCTCCCCTAAGGGTGATTCTAGCTTTATGATATTCATCGCTCGTTCCTTGTTGCTTAACAGTGTCTATCCATTTTAGAGGGATAATGGGAGTGCCTGACCTTCTCGCCTCGCTCTCTTCTCTCCATTCAAATGCTTTGAGCTCCTCTTGCTGTCTAACTTCTGTCTCTCGCGCTTGTCTCCTATCCTTCGGCTTTTGCACGACGGGAAATTCCGGAATTTGCGCGGTGATCAGACAATAATCGATTATCTCTTCTTTCGCACAGACTGAGATATGTTTATTTCTGGTTCTCCCGGGGATTACGTTCTCCTGAGAAATGTTTCCTTGCTCATGAGATCTCCATCCCGGGGGATGTTTGTCCTTTTCCGCAGCTATCCTAACTCTCTCCCCCTCTGCATGGCCGAATTCACTGGTTACATTGGGGTCGTGGCGTGCCGGTTCAATAATAGCATGCGGTACAAGAGAAGGGGGAGCTGCTCCCCCTGAATTATGATCTCAGAATCTATTATTTTCTCCGTAACGCCATCATCAAACTTAACTTTGTGGGCTGGGAATAGTTTCTTTCTTCTGACAACCGGGGCAGTCGGGTCAATAGTAACTACCTTCCGTAAAGTGGAATCCCACTTATCTTCATAAGTGGATTTAGCCCACTCTTCCCCGAAAGCCCGTGCCGGGATCTGGACGATCTTCCCAGAAAAGATGATTTTAAGTTTGGGTTTTCCCCCCCTCTTTCCCACTACTTTGACACCTTTCTCCCCCTGACTCATGCTCCCTACATTCCGTGAAGACGGGGTGAGGGGAATAAGCTCAGGGAGATTACTGAAATCCTGACTTGGGGCATCGTTTTCGTCACTATCACTTGCAACGATCACCGAGTCATCATCACTTTCAGGTCCTTTCTGAGATGTTGTACATGTAATGGGGTCATTCTCAGTACTTTCACTATTACTAGTAGCAGCTACAGCAGGTGGGGTAGATGCACTATATGTAGTTTCTGGTACTTCGAAGCTAACATTCTCCTTGGGTGGTGTATCGACTGGGGGCAGAACAGCAGAGAGTGTGGCCGATTTCCATCAGACCGAAAACATACCCTCATCTGCTGTTTCTTCGAGGCTTTTGAAGCATCTCGTCTACCCAGTTTCCATACATCGAACATAACATCCCGGACATTACTGTGTATTACACGCGCAACGGGATCATAAACACGATAATACACGGTATTACGTTCGTAACCTAAGAAGATAACTTTCTTTCCTCTCTCGCCTTTCCCCCGCCGAGCCTTAACCTTCATCACTGCAGCGCAACCAGTGGGGCGAAGGTGATACATGTATGGCTTCCGGCGGTGAATGACTTCGAAAGGGCACTTACCCTTAAAGGGTCCTTTGGCTATCGGGAGGAGGTTGTTAATATAAGTGGCGCTTTTTTCCATCTCCGTCCAGAACTTGGGAGGGAGCTCAGCATCACTAAGCATCGCCCTAGCAGGCCCGCCGTTGGTTTGGTGGGACCTCTCTATCTTTGAGACTGTCTGTTTCTAGGCGGTTGGAGCCTCATTTATTACATGTGACCAAGAATATGTTCGATATGATACCTTTCAAGAGTGAGTTAATGTTAATCAGCCTATCTCTTTCCGGTTTGTGTGTCTTTCAAAGAATGCAACGGCCTTAATAAAACACTGAAAGAATTCATTCTTATGACGTAAATAATAGTCGAGCTTGAAATTTGAAGCGAGATATTTGAATGTAAATTTGTACAGCTTACCATCCCATGATATCGTGTTCCACCATCCTTGTGTGTCTATAGAAATATGAACTCCGGAATGACGTTCAATAATGTGATGGTTTTTGTGGAAATGTAATGCTTTCTTTATTTTATTTCTTAAGCAGTACTCACACTTCATAATCCTTTCTGGCCATCCTACGCCTACTATCTTCACCCCCGTGTAGTGAGCCATTCTTTCCATAGCCTTTACCTCTCTATGTTTACACATGAGGTGAAAGACAGTAGCGTATATATGCTCACTATGTGTGGGTCGGATAACAGGGTTTAATGCTTTTGACATTTGACAACCAACATCATGTTCATGAGTTAGTGAGGTGTGCGAACATACATCATTTGGCATGACTAAACAACAAGCCAAACTCTGTAAACAATATTCAACTTTCTCAGTATTTGTTTCGCAAGACAACGGGACATATGATTTATTGTCGTGACATCCCCATCCACATAAACATGGGACATCATTTAAATATACATCATTGTACACGGGAAGAGTAGTTGGTTGTGTAGGATGGTGAGGAGGGAGTCAGAATGTGATAGTGGATGACGGTGCTCCCTCTTTCTATACTTTCACATTCTGCTTTTCAAGAGGGACTGGTTCGTATCGTTGGTTTGGGTCTAGAGGGTGCATTCCTGGGGGATCAAAGACGAACAGGTTGTTAGGCAAAGATCTGCCCCTAGCTACAATCTGTTCTTCCTCGATATGGATTGTGTACTTAAGCACAACCGCCTGGTTGTTCTGATGGACTACTGTCAGTCCTCGTTTCAACCAAGCCGAAGTAGCCACTAAACCGTAACTTAAGTGGGGGTTCGTTGTGTGCGAATCTGGATCGGTTCTCCATTTGCTCCAGAGAGCTGCATCAAGACTTTCCCCTTGTACTCCGTCTTAATGATACCTTTCGCGATTTTGAATTTCTGATGGTTATGTTTCATTCTCACTAACACATCCTTATGGGGTGATTGTGACTCACTAGTCCTATTATCATCTACCCAAACCATCCCCGCCATACTCTTTTCAGGTGTCTCTCTCTCATCTCCCTCGTTCTCATGCATCATCATGACATAATCTTTTTTAAATGGAGGTGAGGTGCTTGAGGTAGTGTTGGGAGATGTGCTAGGTGTTGGAGGTGGAATATCTCGTACGTTCTCTCCATCTACCCCTATCCTTTGTAGGCATTCCCTGTATTCAAGTAATTGAGTTCTTAGATGAGGAAATGCAGCAACAAGCCCCTTTGCAAAAGGGTTGTTCCATTTGTGGGCTATGGAAATGATGAAACTCTGAATATCCATATAGAGTTCAAGATAGAACTCATTAACTTCCCGTCTCTCCCGGTAATAAGAGAATCTCTCACTTCTATCTCTCTAGCACCCTCTGCTAACGCACCGAACAACCTATGTATCTCTCCAAGAGATGATATTTCTCCATTTCACCTTACTATCATCATCTTCCCCTCATCCCATCTCCATGCGATCGTGGGATCTCTCCTAATCCTATCTCTCTTTAACTCTCTCTCTCCCTCCCCTCATTTAACTCACTGTGTGCAAGGCGTAGACTAAGTGAAGGGGAATGCGTGATACGACGGACAAACGAGGAGCGCGCTCTTTTGGTTTCCCCTTCTTCTCACCCTGCCTCACCCTCAACGTTCTTACTAATATCTTTCTTAGAGTTCGAACGTTGCACAGATGGTGCAGGAGAAGAGGAGGAAGACTTCTGAGGAGAAGCATAAGAGATTGTTTCATCAAAGTCTTCGTCAGTCATCGTCTCTCCCTCACCTCTCTCTCCTCTTTGGTTATTTCCCCCTACTGCAACCTAAACGTTCTCACTCGTTTCTGTGTGTGAGTCAGAACGTTGTACACTTGAAGTAGAGAGAGTATGTTTTGTGAGGGAAGATGATGAAGCACTAGAACTATGAGAAGAGATATGTCTGTGTGGTGATGTGTGTGCGGAAGACGATGTGAGAAGGTCAGGTTGGACAGGGGGGGGATTTTGATCTGTTCTAATGCACCATTATCCAGTCCATAGGTGCTAGCATTAACTCATAGTGTCATAGTGTACCCCCCAGGTTCAGCTGTGCTTTAATTACTGCCAGTAAGTCAGCCCTATTTCGCTCACTGCAGATATGGTGGGAACAGAAATCGCAACTCTGCTTTTCCATTCTCTTAGCACACTCACCCCCTGATTTCTGACACTGGGCGGCCCCTACTTTCTATGAACAACGTGCGTTATTCGCGTTGAACCCATCACATTGTTTCATGTTTGAAACAATAATCATGCTCCCTCTGATGGGTTGTGCCCACAGATTGAGAAGTGGTCTATCGTCCTCACGTAAGTGAAGATAGTAGAATTCCGGGATTTCATTAGGACCTTCCTGTAACCCCCTTTGTCACGACGAAGC
>WBZZ01004846.1:47500-50000 GCA_019918135.1 Paulinella micropora | reverse complement strand
GAGACAAGAAATCACGTGGCAGAAAACAAAAAATGGCACCAAAAGGTTAGTAGGAACATAGTTAGAGCCTCGGAATTTCGAGGATGTTTGAGGAGTTGAGGATTAGTAGTCAGTTCTAGAGCAGAGAGATCCTTGAGAAGCGATGTCCACGGCGCTAGAGTCGATCGTGGTAATATGACCAGCTCCTTGTCTTGAGAATTTCCGGAAACTACTACTACTTCTTCTTCTTCTTCTTCTTCTTCTTTTAATGAGAACAAAATTGTACAGAGACTAAAGTCAGAGCGTAACTAAGTCGATGTTTGTAGAAACAAGCGAGAAGGAAAAGAAATAAAGTATGAAATAGATATGATAGAGGAACAGAATTTATGAGGAGAGAAACAGGGATGTTAAAAAGGGAAAGAAAGTAGATATGAAGACTGGACAGAAGTGAGAGGGAAAAAAAGAAAGAAATGAGGGGAGAAAAAGAGCAGGAAAGAGAGAATAAAGGAATAAGAGACTATGTACAAAAGAAGAAAGAAGAACTATCACTAAGCTAGTGAGAGCGTCGCGGTGCATCCCAAAGGCGCCGCCTTGCTAAGTCAAGGATTCGCGCGTTGCCTCGCGCTGTTTCAGCCGCAGACATCGCTCGAAAGTAGGGTAGGATGCCACGTGGGTTCCGAGGGAAATCATCAAGCATGGCATCAGCGAGCGTGTATCGCGCAGCTGGTAGCCCTCGAATCACGCTAGCGTAATACGCTTGCACTCTAAGAAGGTAACACAAGGCTTCACGACCAAGAGCGCCAGTGAGATCAAGAACACATGGAATTAGTGTTGTGTTGGAAGCCATAGCCAATTGATCGTACTGGCGATGCTTGATGAGTTCACGCTGAGATGCAGCAGCAAGCGGAGTGGTAGCTGCTAGCATCAGGGAAGTTTGAGCAGTTGGTGAAGCGAAACTAACATCAATGAGTGCATCAGGAGGACTCATATTAGCAGGACGCCACCAAACGCGTAGATCAGGATGCTCTCTTGTCGCATCTTGAAAGTGTAGATGGTCAGGCTCGATTTCGACGACTGCTCCACAGCGTCGAGTAAAAGTGATCAACATCTTGACATAACTATCATATCTCCTTATGATAGCCCCTCCAACTACGGAACAAGTTCTTGTGAGAAAGTGGTAGGTAGCAGTATCGGGAGTAAGTAGCTGTTGACAACCAGGGCAGTTGACGCCAGTAGTAGGAATGCCAGACAAAGGGATTGGGGCAGTCTGGCTAAGAGTGCAGCTTCGATCTCAGCGTCTCTGAGCGAAAGTTCAGGATTGACTGGGATTGTTGAGAATGGTAGTGCACGAGCTCCTTGGGCAGCCGATAGCATTAGTGCAGGGAAAGCAGGACCATGTTGATCTCTTCCTTGCAGAAGCAGCCGATTGCGTAGTGTGGAGTAGATGGAGTGAGTAAATCTACTCTGGATGTGAGCAGGCGGGATGATGCCAGGCGTGAGCAGTGGCCTAATGTCAGCAATTGGAACACCATTCCGTTCTAAAGAGTTGTAGGAGTCAGTGAGAAAGTCTCCATTAGTAGTAAGCAAACGTCTAGGATCTTGTTGCTCCGGGATAGCACGAGAAGAGATAGCTAGCATGACTGAGGAATTGTAGGCAGCATGTGCTAGAAGGGATGTCTGTTGCGGGCAACAGGCTCCATATCTTCCTGGCAAGCGGATAAGTGATTGTGCCAAGGGAGGTAGGGGAGTACTGATACCCAGTCGGGACACAAAGCATCGATAAGTCAGGTTATCGGAGTGATGTAGACCCCGCATAGACAGATGAGGAGGCAGGACGCGCATAGTGTAACTCATTCTTCTTTGAACACACGTGTTGAGTATGGCAAGAGCTGAAACAGTTGATAAACCGGGATGAAGAAGTGCACGCATTGTAGGAGCATGAGATTCAGCTCTTGCAAGAGCCCATGAAGCGACACCAAGTGCCATTTCTGCATGAGTAGAGCACGTGGTATTGATAGCAGATCCAGGTTGAAGTGAGGCGATTTGTTCCGTTGCAGTGTCAGAGGAGTGTGGATAGTATACCACACATCCAAGCGTGGGCATGAAGCCACGGAAGACATGATCAGCATCAAGTTGAAGAAGTAACGGAGCTAAAGGAGTAAGGTGAATCGATACAAAAGTAGCGCCGGGTGGTAGAAGGAGACGTAGTTTTGGAACTGAGATTTGTAAGCATCCGTTGTCTTGTGCAAGCAGATACCGCAGTTTGCCATACGATTCAGCCACGTCGGAAGGAGAGCAGATGATGTTGAAGTCATCAATGAGAGCAACTCCAACAGCGCTGCCAGAGAGAGAGAGTTCTCAAAGATAGGCTGAACGCTGAGTGCAAAAAGTAGGCTTGCAAGGACACAGCCCTGTTTGACTCCTCCTTGAGATAGGAATGAGTCTAGAACAGAGCCATTGTATCTAACAAGAAGAAGAGAGTGTTGTGAGTAAGCTTGAAAGGTGATCCGCCAGATTGGTC
>WBZZ01004846.1:0-42500 GCA_019918135.1 Paulinella micropora | reverse complement strand
GGTACACCAGATAAATCAATCAAACATACTCTCACGCTTTCCACACCGGTACCCTTTCCACCATGCTCCGGCCGATCCGAAACACCTAGAACACAGGTAAATACACATATATCACATACTCATATCCCACCTTGAACATGTCCCTTTCTCCCCATATCCCACCTACACCCAACCCTCCTACTTACTACTACAAAAAAGTCTTCACCCCACCCTCACCTTATATAGTAGCTTAGCATATATGTATAGTTTCACACGTTCATAAAACAGACGGTGGGAGCGCTTAGGTGCCCCGTCTAAGGTCACTACATACATACATACATACATACATATTTATGATCTCTACAGTTTTTTTACGTATCGCAAACACTCCTACCTGCCCATATTTTTTACAATCGTAGTGCCCTGGATAAGCGGGAATTTAGTCCTGGGGAGATTGAGTACCTTTTTGTTGGGGTCGGAAGAAAGGGTGGAACAAAGTGGGGAAAAGGTGAAAGGTATCAAAATTCTTCACACGTGCTTCTGCCCCCTTTCTTGCCTGCCTTCGCAACCGCTCGCCATCCTGCCCATACAAGGTTCCATACCTCACCCCATCTTCCCTTCCACAATACCACAACTACTATACGTTTTCCCCAAAAATTTTCTATCCTACACTTGACTTTTCTCCAACTGTTGCTTTCCACAACTCTTACATCCACTCCATAACCCATGCCTCACATGTCCCTCTAGATTTTGCACTCATGAGGTGGCTGCATTGTCTGGTGTGTGCTTTATGGTTCCATTTTTGGTTCCCGATGTTCTTCTTTCGTACGCACCCACTTGACAATATGGTCATTTCAATTTCACAAGGTCTGCCTACCTCCTGCCCATCACTTCTATTTTTTGCTTCGCACCCTTACATCTCTTTACATTTACATACCTACCCACCCCACATACATTCTATCCAATTTTCGAAATTTGTATGTATGTACATTGTATGTATGTATGTATGTATGTATGTATGTATGTCTCGCGCAAAAATTTCACGCTAGGTCCAAATATACAGGTAATTCATATGTTTCACATGTGCACAACTTGAGAGAGCGTAAGCTGTGAGTGTTGTTCTCGTAGAGGGCGGAAGGACAATGTGAGTCATTCATCTTAAAACATACATATGTACATACGTGTACATAAAAACATAAATACATACATACCACGTATTCAATATATTCAATATATATATATATATAATATATTATATCCTAGCTTAGTATAGATACGCCCGTTCGTAAAATAAACGGTGGGAGCGCTTAGGTGCCTCTTCTGTGTAAGGTAGTCTCTCTCCTGCCCATTCTTACTTTTCCCCTTCCTTTCCCCCTCCCTTCTTTCTACACATCTATCCATTCCTTACACAGCCTTGCCTACATCTGCTCTCCAAATCTCGGAAATTCACGCACCAAAATTCACGCTTCGTTCCAACCATCAGGTATTTAATGTCACATGATAAACATGTGCACAACTTGAGAGAGCGTAAGCTGCGGGTGTTGTTCTCGTGGGGGACGGGAGGACTATGCTCCATCTGAAAACATACATACAGTACACACATATGCATACATACATACATACATACATACATACAACATACATACAACATACATACTATACATACTATACATACATACATACATACATACATACATACATACATACAAGATCTCATACGTACATGCATACATACACATACATACATACATACATACATACACACACGCACATACATACATACATACAGACATACATATGTGCCTACATATATACATACATACATATCGTACATACATGCATGCATACATACATACATGCATACAACTGCTCATACATACATACATACATACATGCATACATACATAACATACATAACGTACATGCATACAGACATACATACATACATACATACATACATACATACATACATACTACATACATGCATAAATGCATACGTAAATGCATACATACATACATACATACATGAGTACATATATTACATACATACATACATACATACGTACATACATACATACATAACACATACATACATAGCACATACATACATACATCACGTACATTTGCATACATACATACATACATACATACATACTTACGTACGTACGTACACACACATACATATACACACATACATACATACATATATACATACATAACACATACATACATACATCACGTACATTACATACATAAATACATCACATACATGACATACATTACATACATACATTATATATATACATTGCATACATACATACATACATACATACATAGATAGATAGATACATACATACATACATACATACATACATACATACATGCATGCATACATACGTTCATTACTTACATACATATGAGAAGTTCCTAGTTCTTAAGTGCAATCAGCAATGACGTCAAGCGCGTTGTTCTCATCAATACTAGTGTCCAGAATCTGTATCTTAGCTCACTATTAAGCTCTTGACGAGAGCTTTCAAACGAGCCACTGCAGAAGCGACAGCTACCAGAATTGGCTTGAGATCGAAGCACTTGAAGTGATTGCTCATTGTAGAACTAGGAACTTCTCATGTACATACATACATACATGCATACATGCATACATACATACATACATACATACATGCATACACATACATGCATACTTACATACATACAATACATACAAACATACATACATACATACATATCATAGCAGGCATACATACCAGAGCATACATACGTATATAGTGACATACATTCTTAACATACATACATAACATACATACATACATACATACAATACATACATACATACATACATACATGCATACATGCATACATACATACATACATACATACATACATGCATACATACATACATACATACATATGTGCAAATCAGCCTACATGACACGAACATCGGCAGCTATTTCACACGGAAGACCCAAACTCTACTTAGCCTGCATGCTTTTCTCTTCATGGAAACCACCTACAAAACTCTTTTCACTTACCCTCTCTGCTAATCCTTCGTCAAACGATTTTGTAAAAAATTGCATATACCTCCTGCTACTTCCACTCTTGGATAAGCAACACGTGTCAAAATTACTGGCAACCATCGATTTTTAAACAAGCTCCATGTAGCAAGAATTCAACTTAATAGCGCAAATAATTTGAATTTTGACCATCGTTAAATGGATTCTAACCATTCGTTTGAATTCTGAGCTAATGTTTTTTGACAATCTATTATGGCAGCAGAGTGTTTTTTCCATATCAATATCCCCCTACTGTACTATCGTTAACACATTTTCATACACTTTAGTATAATATTAATATATATTGTATTTTTCACTGTTTTAATAACTTGAAATACTTGCCACCCGGTAGGATCTGAGTGGGAAGCAGGAGAGATAGACCGGAAGTGGTAACATATTAACACTCAACTGTACGGTCCACTCGATCCACTCAACTGTAACGTCATCTTATCAGGGTATGTATTAGTGTTGGTGTCAAAATTATCATCAAGCTCTTCATTGTTACATATATAATGTCGTGTTGCTATATATATAACATAGTGAACCTAATCGTTATAAAATCGCTGCTGCAATTAGCGACCGCACCTGCGCGACCGCCGCAGGTGCGAAGGTAGCACAACGGGGTCAGATGCTCACATTTGTAATACTGTAGGTGACTCAACAGATCCAACTTGAAGGTTCAAGTTGAAGATTGTTCCTGTCGCCATGCAGCCTCACGAAGTCATAAGATGAAGAGATCATGATATTAATTAATAGTAGTGATCCGAGTCAGTGATAGTATACACAAGTGTAACGATATTGTCTGAAATCTGTTAGATCTATTAATGTAATGCCCCCAACGATAGCTTAATAAAAAATCGGTAATACAACCAAACACAGTCCTCAAGAATGAGAATGATGTCTCGTTATATTAGCTCAGTGAAGCCGGTCCGAAAAGGAAAACGGCAACAGACCAGGAATAAAATGGCATCAGGTTCAATCCGGACAAATAATACTGAAAAACAGGCTGTTGCACCTGTTACCAGGAAAATGGTACCTTTTACCAGCTATTCGGGGGGTGATGCATTCAGTACCCCCTCCCGATTTTATGACGGAAATAACATTTTCGTTATACACCTTCTGATTTCTTTCTGCAAACAATATGCGCTATGAAGTCATGCCACGCAGCGCATCGACCCACGGATAGACGCTAAAATACGATAGATATATCCTCATACGGCACGTCAAAGCGGATTCTCTAGCCGTTCTTGTAAATTTTGAATTCCTCCCTTCAACTTTTTTTTTTTTTTTTTTTTCTCGGCAGTATGTCAAAATACAAGCAACGTGGTGCCGTATTCCCCTTTTGATCTTCTTCTTCTTCTTCTTATCATTATCATTATTATTATTATTATTATTATTATTATTATTATTATTATTATTATTATTATTATTATTATTATTATTATTATTATTATGGACACCGTGATAGCCCAGTGGTCAAGTTCTACCATCTGAGCCCTGTCGCCAGTTCGATTCCCGTCGGTGCCACCAGTATTTTCATTGAACATACCGGTCTATTTCTGGACCAGTATTTTCATTGAACATACCGGCCCGTCTGGAAGTGTTGGAACTGCCCTTGCGGGGGCGTCATTAGAGCTTATCGTCAATTCTTCGTACTCCCCTCACGGGTGAGACGATGGAGGCGCATGTGCAGAAATGCATCAGCCATTGACAGAGAAGCACTATTATTATTATTATTATTATTATTATTATTATTATATTTGGACACCGTGATAGCCCAGTGGTCAAGTTCTACCATCTGGGCCCTGTCGCCAGTTCGATTCCCGTCGGTGCCACCAGTATTTTCATTGAACATACCGGTCTATTTCTGGACCAGTATTTTCATTGAACATACCGGCCCGTCTGGAAGTGTTGGAACTGCCCTTGCGGGGGTGTCATTAGAGCTTATCGTCAATTCTTCGTACTCCCCTCACGGGTGAGACGATGGAGGCGCATGTGCAGAAATGCATCAGCCATTGACAGAGAAGCACTATTATTATTATTATTATTATTATTATTATTATTATTATTATTATTATGGACACCGTGATAGCCCAGTGGTCAAGTTGTACCATCTGGGCCCTGTCGCCAGTTCGATTCCCGTCGGTGCCACCAGTATTTTCATTGAACATACCGGTCTATTTCTGGACCAGTATTTTCATTGAACATACCGGCCCGTCTGGAAGTGTTGGAACTGCCCTTGCGGGGGCGTCATTAGAGCTTATCGTCAATTCTTCGTACTCCCCTCACGGGTGAGACGATGGAGGCGCATGTGCAGAAATGCATCAGCCATTGACAGAGAAGCACTATTATTATTATTATTATTATTATTATTATTATTATTATTATTATTATTATTATTATTATTATTATTATTATTATTACCATCTGGGCCCTGTCGCCAGTTCGATTCCCGTCGGTGCCACCAGTATTTTCATTGAACATACCGGTCCGTCTGGAAGTGTTGGAACTGCCCTTGTGGGGGTGTCATTAGAGCCTATCGTCAATTCTTCGTACTCCCCTCACGGGTGAGACGATGGAGGCGCATGTGCAGATTTGCATCAGCCATTGACAGAGAAGCACTATTATTATTATTATTATTATTATTATTATTATTATTATTATTATTATTATTATTATTATTATTATTATTATTATTATTATTATTATTATTATTATTATTATTATTATTATTATTATTATTATTATTATTATTATTATTAAGGACACCGTGATAGCCCAGTGGTCAAGTTCTACCATCTGGGCCCTGTCGCCAGTTCGATTCCCGTCGGTGCCACCAGTATTTTCATTGAACATACCGATCCGTCTGGACCAGTACTTTCATTGAACATACCGGCCCGTCTGAAGTGTTGGAACTGCCCTTGCGGGGGTGTCATTAGAGCTTATCGTCAATTCTTCGTACTCCCCTCACGGGTGAGACGATGGAGGCGCATGTGCAGAAATGCATCAGCCATTGACAGAGAAGCACTATTATTATTATTATTATTATTATTATTTGGGGATGGAGCACCTCGAACAAGGGCATGGAGGCTCATGTCCGGAAACGGATCGTGCCATCAGCTGCATCAGTATGCCTTAGAGAAAGTATATCTTTCTTCTCGGAGTGTTGACTGTGATATATTTGAGGGTAAAACCTGATAATAAAAACTAGTCACGCTTGTTTATCAGAGCTCCAGCCCAATGGCCTTACGGCGTTGAACTGTGATGCTAACTCAAAACCATTTGGTGGATGATGCTGGGGAGGAGGGTCGTTGGGCGCCTGTCGAAGATCTTAAACTCCGCAATGCCGGTTGATAGCCCGTGGACCCAGCGGATACCAAATCGTTATGGGTGGGGTTTTGAGGTAGTTCTAGCAACCATGCTTGGTGTACGCACTTGCACATGCGGCAACGTTTTGCAAGAGGTTGTTGGGACTGCGGAATAACCTCGGCTTAGTGTAGTCTTGCCCTCAGGAGCTCCATCGGTGGCCCCTATAATCAGTCGAGAGACTGACTAGGTGGGGATGGAGCACCTCGAACAAGGGCATGGAGGCTCATGTCCGGAAACGGATCGTGCCATCAGCTGCATCAGTATGCCTTAGAGGAAGTATTATTATTATTATTCTCCACACTAAGATCCGACGGTAAATACATGGTCTTTTTAATGACATACCCTTGTCTAAAGCGGATATCCTATATTATAGTACTAGGGGGCCAGTCCTAATAACTATATCCGAAGTCGGGGTGTATGTACCCAACCCTGCGATATACCGACACAAGTAGAGATTGACCGTGCACAGGTATGACAGTATATAATGTATCATAAAAAATATTTTGATGGAAGTTCAGAGAACATTTCATTTTTCGAGAACATCATCCCAGGACTTGTAAGAGGGTCATACCCGGGAACACCATCACTCAATACACTAGCGATTCCCGTCTACGGTGTAGTATCATTGTCGATCGACCTTTTGCACTCGTATGTTGCGATCGAATGCCAAGTTATATCACTGAGTCATTTTAAAATTCATAATAATAACTGATGATGCATTATTAAATCATGATGCGCAGTGGGCAATCAATCAGTTTATTTGAGACGCATAAAGAAAAATCATTTCTCGTTTGCGATTGGGGCTGTATTACAGCAGGAAGATGAGGAGAAGAAATTACGCCCAATCATATTTATCAGTAGAAAGTTGTGTGCGGCAGAGAGAAACTATTGCACAAGGCAAAGAGAGGCGTTGGCGGTGGTATGGGCCCTCAAGAGGCTCAGAGAATATTTGTCGGGAGGACCTCAATTTATTGTTAGAACTGATCATTATAATCTGTTATGGTTGATGAATCATGAACAGACGGGACGGCTAGCGCGGTGGCAAGCGTTCTTGTCTTGTTTCGATTTGACAATGGTCCATCTACCGGGAAAGCGAAATGTGGTCACTCTCCCCACCGGTTCCGGAAGTCAGCTTCATCTTTCTCTTCCTCACCGCTCAACGCCGGACGATGCAACCGGCGCATCTCCTCTTGCTGCTCTGCCACGGCTCGGAGTCGACTCTCTCGCTCTCCGGTACCTAGTCGGGTAGGACTATCAGGCTCAGCTAAGGTTGAAGGGGCCGCAGACGGACCGGTACTAGTAGTAGGGGGTAACGGGGAAGTCACCTTTTCGGTCTGCAGGGGGTACCGTCTTAGCATGGGACGCAAACCAGGGCATCCCACTCACGGACGCTCGGACCGTCTCAAGGAAGCCAAACGCACGAGAGCCCACTGACCTATGCCTATTGCTTGGGCTGGTGGAGGGGGTAGTCACCGGATGGCTATCGGTCCCGGCGGTAGCATCCCCGCTACCTGGGTCTGCATCAGCACTAGGGTCGGGGCCTATGGGGGACGGCTCCCTTATCGGAGATCTACCCACGTCCCCATCTCTAGCCGGTGACTCTTCACCTTTACGCTCCCCCTCCCCGTCGGATTCTGAGGAAGGATCGGGCTGCATCTCCGGGGGCTCATCTTCCACGTCCGCCAGACCATCGGGTTGGTAGTCCTCCGGGCCGGGCCTCACCCCCACCCCATGTACCTTTTCCCTTGTTGCTTTGAGTAAAGATTTCAGGTTTTGGCTCATGATACCACTACCATCCTCAGCCGGCTCGGCCTTTGAACCAATCTCAACCTTCGGGGGGGCAGGTACCGCGGACGGCCCGCTCGCCCCGCTAGGTCTACCCTTACTCTCTCCACGGGGGTTGGGTGCTACCGGACGGAGGGGAGTACCCTTCACCTCTTGGGCGCGTACCGGCACCGATGCTACGGGCGGAGGCACAAATACCCCACAAGAGGGGGATACCCCACCTCTGAAGTACATATGCTTCGCTTGGGCACCGGCCTGAGGTTCATGTTGGCGGTACACCTTCCGCCATGAGGGTACACCCGACGCCTCCCATGTTACCGGTTGACGGCCAATGACCCATTCGGTGAACTGTCCAGGTTCACGGGGCTTTGCATAGTGGATGATGGGCAAGAGGGACCGGTTCCACGGGATACCCCGCTTCGCGGCTTCGTATCTCACTATTGCCTCAACCATTAGGGGATGACTCCCACTTTTGATTTGGGTTCCAACCCCCGTTCTCCCATCTCGCACATTAGAGCCAGATGATCCCTTCGTGCTATGTCGGCTGCCCACCGGCGCAAGGAATTCTCTCTCTCTTGCTTGGCTCGCTGGTACTGATGCTCAACGCAATAGTCGCTGTCGATGAGGGTGGCTGCCTTAATCCTAAGGATGTTCAAGGGAGACTCAAGGTCCTTCAACCGGGCTACGCACCGGCGCTTTCCTTCCGCTACTCCATGGCATCGCCCCTCGTTATGTCGGCATCATCCTCAAGCAAGATCTCAAGACTGTTCTCGTCCTCCGGTGGCAGGATCGGCTCGGGAAGGTTGGTACCCCCGGGTTTAGCCATAAGGGCTTTGTCTTTCGACTTGCCGGTTAGGAACTTTACCATCTGAGCTAAGGCTACGCCCGGCTCCTCATCCTCGGAGTCATCGCTATCACTCCCCCCTTTTGAGCCTTTTGCTGCCTCGCCCTTCTCCTTTCGGCTTTTGTCCGGCACTTGGTCAACTTGTGCTTGCCCCCGCACAACCGGCACTTCTTGCTGCACTTCCCAGCGATGTGCCCCTTTTCAAAGCAGTTAAAGCACTTTGGCCCCTTGCTCTTCTCGCTCTTCTTGCTTTTCTTGCTTTTCTCCCCCTTGGGGGTGTCTGCCGGTTTGGGAGGGGTCTTCTTGGCTTTAGTGGGGTCATGCTCAAACCTACATTTGTCGGCCATCTACACTCCCCCTGTTTGTCCCACAAGAAACACACCCTTCTCACCTTCCCTCCAACATGGAGGTAACGGCAGGAGGCCCCACGAGTGAGTATAGGGTCGCACTTCAAGACGGATGTTCAGTGCAGTTTCATCACAGAAACCACACTAAGAGCCGTTATTTAGTTTTGAGGCTACCTATTCTCTCTAAGTTCAAAACATCAATTTCATTAAAATCTCTCTTATTACGAATAGTTGTCCAGTTTTGCAAAATCTGGCAAATGAAAAAGTTGACCACTTTCCAGTTTGTCAAAATCTGGCAAGAGGGTAAATTGACCTGAGCCCCTAGGTGTCTGGTGGGAAGTGTTTTTCTACTAAGAGCCGTTATTCGTTATTTCGTCTTCCTATTTATAACAAATATAGACAGACAAAAGAAAGAAAAACGGCTACCTTTAAATAATTATTATTTAAAGAAATAAAATAAAGACACATATAGGATGACAAACGAAGGCACTTAGAGATTTAGAATGTCCAGAGGTTGTGTTATGGTAAAGAATAACGAAAAGAGACCAATGGTGAAAGTTCAATGGAGAGAAGGAGGAAATGTTATGTGTAAGAGTTTCTGCATCGGAAAGAAAAATCAAAAGAGCAAGCGTTGGAAGAAGCAAAGAAATATCACGAGGAAAATATAATACCTAAATACGAGGAATGGAAAATTAATTACGATAAAGAAACAAGAATAATCAAAAAAGAAAAGAAAAAGATTTGGAAGCATAAAGATTTTAAGTGTGGATGTGGTGCTGAAATACATAATGGAAACAAAACGCGACATATGAAGTCTCAGAAACATATTTCTGCAGAAAAAGAAAAACCTCCAGTTCCTCCAAGGCCAAGCAAAGAGTATATGGAGAGAATAAAGAAAGATGACGATGATAGATGTAATATGTGTGGATACATGGAACATAACTGCCACTGCGGTTGCGGGTATGGTAAGTATTGATAATCAAAAAGGTTTCTCTGCGAAAACCACTGAATTTCCATTTAAAGACAAGGAGGGTCCTTATATATAGGGGCACACACGAGGCCACGAGGGGACGACCGATTGAGGCAGACAAATATTTTAATTTTATAAAATTATATTTTCCTTGATATACTATTATCAAACATGGAGACACACACGTATAACGGCAAGGTCTACAAGTTGGATAGATTAAGGGAATATAAGATAAATTACGAAATCAAGTCTGTCAGGGGTCGGGATGTGCTATATATCAAACCGAAGGTAAGGGGGTATAAAATTGATACACCGACAGCCCAAAACTACTTGAAACAAGTAAGAGGTGCGGTGTATTTCGAACACCATGCTATACCAATAGCACCACCTTTACCTACGATTGAAGAGAAAAAAGAGATGAAAGAAAATTACAGAGACTTGTTGCGGTATGGTAATTATGATATCATAAGGGACGACAGCAAGGAACACGAACTAGGAATAAATGAAAGCCGATATGCGGTAAGGATTAACGGCAACTTCCGATCATTCACGATGCGCGATGTAATAAGATTTATTGAGATTGTGTTGAACGACTTTGTAAAACGACAAGCACCCGAAGATAAGGTTAGCCTAGGTATTGAGTTTGTTGATTACTATGGAAAAGTATCAACAGGCTTACACAAAGTTAATCAAATCTCGGTTGAAAAAGTTTTGGAAAGATTGCCAGCAATATTTCAAAGCAACGAAAGTCTTTACATGGATGAGAACGGAATAAACTGTGATAAATTAAAATTTGTGTTGAAATCTGTTAAAATGCCTACGGGCGGGACAAGGCTACAGGTTTTGAACAAATTGGATATATACAGAAAGAAAGGAGTAATCTGTATTACAAACAGCGATAACTTATGCTTAGCACGAGCAATCGTTGTAGTCAAAGCAAAAATTGAAAAACATCCAAAATACTCGCAAATTATGCGAGGACGAAAGATACAGCAGGAAATGGCAGAGGCTTTACACGATGAAGCAAAGGTCATTAAGGATGTGTGCGGGATACCAGAAATTAATACATTTGCTAATCACATTAAATACAATCTGGTTATTGTTGAATTTCCTGACAAAATCATTTATAAAACAGAACTACTTGATGCGAACGGCGAACGGCTGACTAACCTTTACATTCTAAAGACTGAAGGACATTACGATGCCATAACTAACATGAAGTCTATGCTAGGAAAGGAAAACTTCTGCGAGTTGTGTCTAAGGGGATACCAAAAAAGACACGCCTGTGAAGCCAAATGTTGTATCTGTGAAACCAACAGATGTAAGGGAATAAATGACAAGAGCCAGTGGAAAGAATGTGAGAAGTGTAATAGAAAGTTTCCAAACACTGAATGCTTTAATAACCACATGACGACAAACTGCGATGTTAAAGCGAAATGTAAATCGTGCGGTCTTAATTACAGAAAGAAGGATGAGCACAAATGCGGATATACGAAATGCCGAAATTGCAAACTACTGAAACCGCTTGAACACCAATGTGAAATAGTCCAAAAAGAAATCTTACCGCCGTCAGAGCAATACATATTCTTTGACTTGAAGCGACACAGGACACAGGCGAGCACATTGTTAATCATGCGGAAAGCCAGTATTACGATGCAAAGGAACTGCCAGTAATTCACAAGAACATTCAAGATTTCTGTAATTGGGCTTTTGACACTAAACACAGCGGATTTACATTTATCGCACACAATGCCCGTGGTTATGATTGTCAGTTTATTCTTAAGTGGTTGGTTGATAATGGACAAACTCCATTCGTAATCTATGAAGGTGGTAAGATTATGATGATGACACTTAAGAAGTATCGCTTTATAGACAGCCTAAGTTTTCTTACGATACCATTGTCAGACTTTCCAAAGACATTCGGACTTACGGAACTTAAGAAAGGTTTCTTCCCGCACTTCTTCAATACGGCGAAAAATAGAAACTATGTTGGTGTAATGTCTCATAAGAAACATTACGGCTACGACACGATGCGAGGAGATAAACGAAAGGAATTTCTTGAATGGTATGACAAGCACATAACCACTTTGATATGGCAAAGGAAATCGCAGAGTATTGTCATTCAGATGTTGATATACTGAGGAAGGGTTGTATAGATTTTAGAAACCAGTTTCTAGAGTTTGGTATTGACCCTTTTCAATATACAACTATTGCGAGTTGTGTTATGGCTTTGTATCGTGCTAAGTTTATGCCAGAGAATTCAATTGCGATATTGAAAGCGGAAAAGCAAAACAGGATGACTTCTAGGGCTTGTGTAGAATGGTTAGCATACAGAAGCAGGTTAGATAAAACTGATATTAAACACGCATTCAACGGAGGTGAAAAAATGTTTCAACTCGGTCAATCTCGTGTGTATGTAGATGGATGGGATGAGAAAAACAAAACCGCTTATGAGTTTTACGGATGTCATTGGCACGGATGTGATAAGTGTTGGAATAGCAATGCTTTGAATGTGAAGAAGAATAAGACAATGGGCGAACTATACAAGGAAACAACGAGAAGAGAAAAACAACTTAACGAACAAGCGAAAGTAATAAGTATCTGGGAGTGCGAATGGAGCCTGATGAAAACCAGTGAAAGACTGGCAGAGGATACAAACGAACGAATTACTGAACAAGAAGGACTAAACCCACGAGAGGCAATGTTTGGAGGTAGAGTGAATGCTCTGAAATTATATTGGAAATCACGACATGATAATGAGTATGCAAAATATATTGACATATGCTCACTTTATCCGATCGTGATGTATTACGACCTTTATCCAAGCGGACACCATATCATAATACGACCAAGCAACGAGGAGGAAAGAAATGAGATGAAAAATAAAATTATAAACAGAGAATATTTCGGAGTGGCTAAGGTTAAGATGCTACCACCTAGAGGCTTACTACACCCAGTCTTACCGAAGGCGGACAGAGGTAAGATGATGTATTACTTATGCGATAAGTGCGGAATGACTGAGCAACATGGAGAATGTAAGCACACAGATAAAGAACGAGCAATAACTGGTACATGGGCAACTCCAGAAATTTACAAGGCCTTAGACAAAGGGTATAAGTTGATAAAAGTATATGAAGTATGGCACTGGAAAGAACAAAGCAGTAGCTTATTCAAAGAATACATAAAGACATTCTTGAAAGTAAAACAAGAGTCCAGCGGATGTCCCGCGGGATGTAATACGGAAGCAGAAAAGCAAAATTACATAAACAGCATGGAAATCAAAATGGGAGTTAATAAGATGGATAAAAGTAAAATATTTAAAAACGAAGGACGGCGAGCAGTGGCTAAGTTGTGCTTGAACTCTTTATGGGGCAAGTTTGGACAAAAACAAAATAAAAAACAGAACAAAATGATAAAGGATAAAGATACCTTATACAAACTATTGAACGATAAATCAGTGGATAATATAAATATTAACATAATTAACGACCAAATTGTAGAAGCCAGTTATGACTTAAAACAGGATGCGGTGAGCGACCCGATTAAAACAAATATTGTGGTTGCTTTATTTACTACATGCCACGCGAGAATGAGACTTTACAATATGATGGACAGATTAGGCAATAGGATATTGTATCATGACACAGACAGCGTAATATATACGACTAACAAAGAAATTAATGAGGCTGATGTAGAGACAGGAGATTTACTGGGAGATTGGACTGATGAATTGAAAGGAGCGAAAATAAAAACCTTTGTGGGAGGGGGGCCAAAATATTATGGATACTTATTAGATAATGGTAAAGCCAGTATGAAAGTAAAAGGATTTAGTATGAAACGAAAAAAGCATTGAATTTACCAAATATGTTAAGTGTAATAACTTGTGGGCTAGGTATTACGAACACTGAATTATTTGAGAATGGCAAAAATGAACTGGCTGAATTTTTGGAGACTGATGAAGAATTACGGATTGCAAAGCGAGTTGAGAAATCTGGAAAAGTAGTTATAATAGAAAACAACAAGAAAACACGAGACAAACAAAAGAAAAAAATAACAAGCGAATACTTAGAAAAGATATTTAGTTTTACTTATAGGAAAAGACAAGTTATAGGAATTGTAGAGAATGCGATTGAAACTAGACCTTTTGGATTTTTAAAAAAAATAAAATATCAAATAATTAATTTTTTCCATAAATTTTTTACCACTCTATATAGACCAATGACCACCCTCACCAGACTATCTGAAAAATTTGGACACTTTCAATTGAGAAGAATAAGGAATTCTTTTCAGTAAGAGATGTTCAACAGATGATTGATGAAGAAATTAAGGCAATTGAAAAAAGTAGAGAAGGCAAGCCAAGGGATATTTTTCCATTCGGTAAGTATAAAGGTAAGAAAATTCAAGATGTTGCAACTATTGATAAGCCATACCTTGAATGGGTTATGAAACAGCCGTGGTTTGAGAAATTTACTGACATTAAAAGTGAAGTAAAAAAATACATTTAATACTTTTGCTAAAAGATTTTTTAAAAAATCTTTATATATCATGTCAGACCTGTCAACCGAACAAGACTACTTGAATGAAATTGAAAAATGGAACCTTGACGGCGAAATAAAAAAGCCGACAATTAAATGGACTAAGCCCGGCATTGTATCTTTCTATGAGCAATACAAGCCGAGGGACTCCAACGAAGTTGAAGTTGCGACCTTCGGTCAGCATGACAACGTGAAAGTAGTTATTCCATTGGAGGCACTAGCAAAAATTATAATGGAGGAACCATGCACTCCTTTTAAGGCGACTGATTTAAAAGAGACTGGAATTACCGAAATCAAGGCTAATGTTGGCGAAGAAATAGCGAATGCTACATGTGAAATACATTACCCTTACTGAAATCAATTGCTGTAAGTAATCGGTTCCATCTGCTTTATCTACATTCCATTGACTTTGTTTAACCTCGGTAATGACAGTGGAGTTGTTTAATTGGTATATTTTTATTACACCATTTTCTCTTGAGAAGAAAAATCCGTCCGTCAAGAAGGAATCACCAATACCTACATAAGATGAATATCCGCCTGCTTCATTTGTATTCCACAAAGCAGTAAATCTGACACATACACCCATACCAGCACGATATTTAATTTTCTTTTTTGTTTCAATGAATAATCTTGAACCTCCAACTGCCTGTGTTGTTAGATATGCCATAGCACTTTTTTGCTCTAATGTAGCACTAGTAGTGCTTGTGTTCCACTTAGAGGTATTTACATTATACATAAATGTTTCTTGTATAATCGGTGTGGGTTGTGATGTTGCTAATTCACCAAATGCTGTTTTTCCAGCATTAGTCTCAAGATAACCATCATGCCCGACTTTTACATTTACGAAATCTCCGTCGGGATTTTGTGCGACCAAATTTCTCTGGTGGGACATTGTAGGTCTATATTATCAAAAAAATAAATTAACTATCAAAATTAATAATGACCTCTTAACTAATTGTAATCATATTCGCCTTAACCTGAACCTCCCGCTGAGTAATTGCCACAGTGTAATGGTTGTAGGCAGCAGTCACAGTGTTCGCAATAAACTCCCATCGTCGCTCAGTATCAAGGCTTAAACCACTGATTTCATTTTGATCCTTGCTCCATAGCGGGCGGGTATTATCCCATGTATCCACCCAGAACCAGTTGTATTTATACACATCGTTATTCAACAAGGCGGAACCCTCAATCTTTGGCTTCAGGTACATATAGTCTTCTTCAGTTGCACAGTCAATGTTGAAATCTTGCTGGCGGGCTCCGTCTAGAGTAGTGTAAAAATTGACAACCTTAACGGCGGCACGATTATCTTTGTCATAAGCTGTGTTCTTCCTTTCTTCAGTATTAAAAACAGAGTGATAAATCTTCTTCAAACGGCGACCGTGGCCTCTGTCAAATCGCATAATAACATTTTGGGATGAGCTTGAGGGTGTGGTATTCTTGTAAACATATGGATAATCAATATTGAAGCTCATACCTTCGGGGCTAGCAATCTTCTGCTGGATTGATTGAATGACATCAGGGTTCGTTTCAACCGCAAGAAACAAGGCAAGATTGGTGACATCAGCAGATACAGCCATAGGCATGGTAGCATTTGCTGCGGCAAGATAAGCAGTGCTAATACAAGTAGCCGCACCATTCGTCACCGTATAACCGGTTCTGTCAGTAGCACCCCACACAATCCGCATAGTCAAAATTTCTGGAAACATAATAGTCTTATCAAGTGCGAAAATAGTGTTAATAATCATACCCAAAGGAATTTTAACATTTATGGCCAAAGTGGCATTCGCTCCACTTCCCACAAGATACTTCGCCTCGTTGTAATTAACATTTACGGCGGATAGTGCTCCAACTCCAGTCGTTAGAGCAGCATCATCATGACGACGAGCAGAAATCACTGGCTCACGCAATAGACCCTGAGTAGAGGCGGCAACATCGTTAGCACCATCAGCGGCCGCACGAAAGGCTGTTCTAGTTGCTTCAAAGGTACTAATGTTAATCAAGCCGTTAGCATTACACTTTTGGAGCATGCAACCATATCCACTAGCATCGCCGTGGTTAGGAAGGTCTAGGAAATCCTTCAAACTCATTTCTGGTTTCCACAGCATCTTAGTTACCATTCTGAGATGGTTAAGGTCGCACAGATAAACACCGCTACGGGTCTGAAGTTGTATCTGGCTAATTTGTGAAAGGCAGTCCATAAAAATTCTAGAATAAACATTGGCACCAGCCGCTCTCATAGTATAAGTAAAACTCAAATAAGACCTAGCGAGATTAAAAGGTCGGCTAATAAGGTCAAAACTTCGTTCTTGTCCGCCAGCAGTGGTGACTTCAAATGATGCAGAACCCTCACGAGGGGCGAGCTTATTCAAACGATAAGAAGCACTGATGTAGTCGGTTCTAGAAAAGTCTAATTCTCCGCCGTGTTGAGTTGGCATTTTGTTTTTTGGCAGTTGTGAAATTAACTAATTCACCAGAATATATTTATAGAAAAAAATAATTCTAAAATAATTATCTGGACTTTAACAAATTGAAAAATGATGTAAATAAATTAAAATAATTTGTCTCTCTGTAAATTAATAATGTCATAACAATACCTAACCCATTAAGATGTATAGCCTGATCGTTTTCGTCTGTAAGATAAAACCTATATACATTATTTAAACTAGTTGATAATTTCTTACCATACTCCGACCCACTTCCGTCGTATATAACGGCTCCAAATGGAATTTCGTTGGCTGTGTATATTTCTTGTAGCACATGATTATCTCCTTCACCAACTAAGTCCGATTGAAGGTATAAAGCCTTTTCGCCAGTTGAAATAATTACATTTGTAGATTTAATAAAATCATTAGCGAAGAAATATGTTGAATTTCTATCAAAACCCATTACCTCGTGAATACGGGTATCACCATCAAATATAAACCTCGGTTGAATACCTCCGTTATTTGAAACACTGAATGTTAATTTACCATCCTCTGGGTCTATGTTGGTATTATTACTGGATACAACATAAGTACAATTATTTGGGCTGTCTGCGGTTAGCACCTCCGACAACTTATTTTTTAGATTGTTCATTGTGTAGTTTCCCTCAGGTATCGTAATTAAAGCCTCATACCCGTCTTCGCTAAGAGTAAAAGTATTATATGGTGAAGCCACAGAGTAATACGACTTTGGAACATAGATATGAAGAATTTTACAATGTGTGGGATTGTCTAGTGATTTTAAGTTTATTTCGTGTGTAAAGTCGCTATCTGTACCCGTTATTCTATTTTTACTATTTATGTAATAGATACCCGAACTTCTCCCTCCCTTATAGTCCATGATATATTATACAAATAATATTTTAGATGAATGTATCAAAATTAGCATACCCATTCTGTGCTTTTAATTTCTCCGCTTCTTCTTCTTTTAAGTCTGTATAGCCACTAGCAAACTTAAATCGGTTGCCTTTCGCCCGCTCCATTAAAAATCTCATACTATGCCAACCGCATGTGCCTGAGGTGTTTGATTGATTTTTAACCTTATTTACTTTCCTTAATAGATATGTGCTTGGGTGGCTTCGGTCAATTAGTTGTTTCATTTGTTGTTGAAAGTCTTCTTTTGGCTCGTAAAGTGCTAATGGGTCATAGACTTCAACACTCCTGTCTTTATCTAGACTTATCCATACGGCGATCCAATGAGACCCCGCTTGTTTGTGATTGTCCAAATTCATAATAAATCCGTATCGTTTTCTGCTTCCGGGCTTCAACCTGTAGATTTCATCACTAGCTTTGCTCCGAGATACCATCCATATTTTTTCATTATATCATCTATTTCATTTGTCATTGAACCGCGACCCTCTCCCTGTTGCTCCTCTGGCTCAGGCTCTGGCTCTGGTTGCTGTGGCTCTGGCTCTGATTGCTAAGGCTCTGGTTGCTGTGAAGTGATGCTCGGGGGTAGCGGTGTCTCCGCTACACTCGGGGGTATGGTTGTCTCCGCGATGAGTGGCTTTGCCACGATGTTTTGCTCCGCAGAACTTGTTCTCGGGGTTAGCGGTTGGGGCATTCCTTCATTAATATTTAAATCTGTTGAAACTCGTTTATCTAAATTTGGATCGGAAGTCATTTTGTTCGTTAGAGTATTTACAAAATCATGTTTGTTCATTGTGTGTTTCGAATCTTTGCGGATTAAATATTTTTTAATTATTTTTATTGAAAATACCTTATCAATTAATTCTTCTAATGTCTTCGCTCCATTCCCTTTTTGTTCATTAATACCCATATACTCTTCATATCTAGCATAATCCGCTACTTTTCTTTTTACGTTTTCCTTTTCATTTCCAACATCAATTTTAAACCTTTTAATCATGTTAATTATTCACTTTGAAGTGTCTTTGTAATTTAATTTTTATGTCCATCACTATCTAGTCTCTTTTTTAAAGCCTGTGCTAACTCTTTTATAGTAATGTTTGGGTGATAAGTTTTTGAAAATGCAGAGATTAAAAATTGATTAATTTGTAAATTTTCAAAATGCTTGCCCTTTTCTTCTGCCTTCTTTTCTTCCTTTTCAAGTTTTTCTTTATATTCTTCTGCTAACTTTTTCTGTTCCTCTAAAGATGTTGCTGTGGCTATAGCCGTCTGAATATCTTGACTGGCTTTTTGTAAGTCTTTACGACTCATCTTTTTTATGAACTTATCTGTATATCCTGCTAATTTCAGTGTTTCAATATCTTTCTGCTTTTGCTTTTTTTCTTCCTCATATTGCTCTTTCGTTTTCAATGGTGCTTCATCTCCTAAATTAGGTAATGGCGGTGCTTGTGGTGGTGCTCCTAATGGCGGTGCTTGTGGCTGTCCCTGCTGTGGTGGCATAATATATTGATATTGTGGTGGCGGTGGTAATGCTTGTATCCTATTTTTTCTGTCTTCTTCATATTTTACATCTTCTATGAGTTTTTGCTCCCTTCTTAGTTCTCTGGCTTTTTGCTCTTGTCGTTCATTATATCCGCTAGTTCTCTTTTATGTTCCCTGTCCTTTATTTCTTTTTGTTCCTCGGCATCGGCTATGTCTTTTCGTTCTAGCCTTTTCTTTTCTTCTATCACATCTTCCCTCTTCTTCTTTTCCTTTTCTTCCTCGTCATGTATTAACTCATATTTCTTTTGTAAGTTGCTTTGTATCTGGTTTCTGTTCTCGTGTTCAAGACGATTGAAATCAGATTTGATTATTTTTTCCCTTGGTTTGCGGCCCTGCCTTTGTGGCCTCGGCTTACCAATATATTTCAAAAACAACTTAACAATTTGAAGTGTGCTCATATCATTTGTTTTCTTACCAAAATTAAGATAATATTTTTTACCCTTCTGGATAATATAAGGTCTCCCGCTCTTATTCCTATAAACCCGAGGTGGACGGACTTTTGCCTTTTTCTTATTAGTCTTTTTAGCGACCATTGTATATAATTAAACAAAAAAATATTTTCAATTCGTTTGTATGAAAAATCATTTAATGAAACTTTACAGCACCTCCTCGTTGCTTACCATATCCGAGTTTTGATGCTACAGCACTAACACTACCAGCGTAAGGTACCCCGACACTACTTAATGCTCCCGCAGTCCTAGAGATTAACTTATTATTGCGAAGAAATTTATCAACAGCCGTGGCAGTTTTTCCAATCTTTACCCAGTTAATCTTTCCTCCCTTTTGCCCACATCCCTTCTTCTTAGTTTTCTTTTTTCCTCCCTTCTGTGGCATTGATGGATTGTATCAGATGTTATATCCTGATGGTTGTGAAATTATCACTGGTGATACTGGCATATAATATACATTAAAAAAAATAATTATATAAAAATATTATTTCAGGCGGTAAGCAAAATTTTTTCTTAACTCGTCATCAACACTTGAAACATAAAGAAAATTAAATCGTTCCTTTGTAGCCTCGTGATATTTTTGAAGAAAGTAGTCAAAGTCAAAAGATAAGTCTAAGTGTTTATACACAAGTTCCATTTTGTCCTGAGATTGGCCCGGAAAGATTAATAGATAATCTAACTGCTTAATGGCTTCTGGCCGTAGGTCGTTCAGATACTGGCTAGACATAATCACCTTTGATTTATAGTGTCTGTTCTTTTTTTAACAAATCACTTACGGACTTGTCTCTTAATCCACTCCCTAAATCATCCAAAACAAAAACAACCTCTGGAGAAATATACTTGCTGGGTCGTTCTTTTGGTGCCTCCGCGGTGCTCTGTTTCTTTTCTTTTCCAAAGTATAAAAATTGTGGCTTCTCTATTTCTTCTTTGTCTTGTTTTACTTCTCCTTCGTGTTGGTCGTCATGTCTGTTCAGTTTGTCTAACTCATAATCAATGACATTTACACCATCTGATTTAAGAAAGGTATATATTGCCATTGGGTTGCCTCTGTTCTTAAAGTGCTTTACCATTGCTTTATAAATGTAGTCCTTGTGTATCGTTGAAGCAATAATGACAATGCGGGTTTTTCTGTCTGTAGTCCGTTTCAGTATTTCAAAGAGTGCTGTCGTTTTCCCGCTCTTCTTACGGGCGAGTAGAAATATGTTGGCATACGGCTCCTTAAATAATTTATAACCTTTTGCTTTTTTGTTTCCATCCCCCTCTTGTTTTACGGGGTTCACCTTGACGTTGTTAATCTTAATCATGATATTTTAGAATTACGCTTCGTGCTCCGCACTCTCACTTATTCTAAAACACCGTTTTTTCTTTATTGTTTAAAATAAATCGGTTGTCGATGTTTGTTGAAGACGAAGTCTGAAACAAATATCAGCCTACGAATTCCAAACACACAACAATTCGGCCTGCTAAATTTCCTGTGTCAATATTTCCGCTGTCGGTTTCAATGACTTTAAATGTATATTGTCCGTCAGTCCATCCGACAACACCCAAATTATAACCGAGATTTGAAATGTTTGCTGTGGTGCTGTCCGCAAATGTTCCAATAATTCCAATTCTATCCATGTAAAGAATTCTGGTTTTTGTCTCGGTCTGGTCGTTCATATAGTGGATAAATTTTACATTCATTTTTGTGGGTGTGAATGACATTTGGATATTTTTATTAAATGTTTTGCTTCCTCCAGCAAAATCATTGCTCAGAAAAATAATCTTTTGGTATTTGAACTCACTCATCATATATTTTGTATAATATAAAAAAAATGATTTTAATATTCTTGTTTATGTGGTCTGTGTTAGGTCGGACGGCCTGCGACTTTTACTCGCGGGTTAGTGAGAAAAAAAATGAGAGTTGTGTTTATTGTATAAAGCAAGGTATTGAAACAAAATTTAAATGTGTGTATAAGCCTATGAGTGATATGTGTATAGGATGGGATGAAGCCCTGCCTTTAATGTGTGCCAGCGATAGTTCATGGTATAAAATACATTTATACGAGTGCTCACTTCTTACTTGAAGAAGGCGATGGAAGGCAAATGCCGATAAGCAATCTTAGGATTCCGACATACGTATTAGCAACCTCGCACGGCAAGTTCTTTTCACGATACAAAGGGTTATAATGGCAATGATGACACCCATTTGAAATAAGTATTTAATAAGTCGGCTGTCTGTCGGTCTGTTTTTTATACAACAACAATTCCAGTTATCTTCCAATTCGTGCTCTATTTTTTTTCCTCAGTCTTTAGTTCTACTTCAAGAACCACGAGACTTTAATTCTGGAGTTAGTTCGCCATCCATATCCATAATAGGCGGGGGTCTGTGAAGTCTGGTTGTATTATTTGACATTATCAAAAACGACTGCTCTGATTTCTGCCAATTGATTTGCTTGGTCTTGTAGTATATTAAGTAAAAGTTTATTTTCTTTTTCTAAATTAACTACCTTTTCCGCCATGTGTTGAAAAGCACTAACCAGTATTGGTATAAATTCCATATATGATACTCCTTCAAGGATGCTTTTTCCGTCGTCTGCCTTCATTCCACTTTCAGATACAAATTCTGGAAATATTTTTTTAACCTCGTCGGCGATAAATCCGTGGCTCTTTTTTTCTTTTTTCTCGTCTGATTTCCAATAATATGAGCAACAATTAATTTTCATTAATTTCTCACAACATCCCTCACAGTCTAGTGTTTTAATATCTGATTTTAATCTCCTGTCTGAACCAGACGACCATGTATTTGCTCCCGCATTCAAATAAACATAACCCGTATTGTTTTCACCATTTGATAATGAAGTCGACCAAGCATGTAATAATCCACCTGTATTCATTACCACCGCATAACCTGAAGAATCTCCTGCTTTCATAAATATTTGGGGGTTGGTCGTATTTGATGGTCTTTTTCTTAATGTTAAAAATCCGCTGGATGCTGTCGTCATGCTTGTATCACTCTGAGCATAGATTACTCCAGTCCCCCTCGCATAAAAATGTAAGTCCTGATTAGTACTGCTTCCCGTACTAGCATATATTGAATTATAACCAAAACCAACTCCCTGTGTCCCGTTGCTGTGTCTGAATTCAACACCAGCAGAAGATGCTCCAAGATTGGCTGTGACATATAACCCGACTGGTGTAGCATGAGACCCACTTCTTGCTTCCCCGCGTATGTCGACTGTGCTATTAACAACAGATATACCCGCATTTGCCGTTATTGCCTTTGAAGCAGTAATTCCCGCATTACCAATTCTACATAATTCATTTGTGGCACCATATTAAAATATGTGATTATCTGTTGTAGCATTAACATTGTACATCATTGTGTCTAGTTTAATGCCAAATCCATTAAAAGCAGTCGTCGAGCCTGTTCCACCATCCCATAAAACTAATTTGTTGTTTGTGTTTGTATATCCTGACCTATCTATGAAAACACTTTTTCCAGCACCTGCTACTATATTGTCGCTTGTTGTTAATGTTGTTGTTGATATACCCGCATTTGCAGTTATTAATCCGCTCGCCGTTAATGTAGTTGTAGTCATGCCTGCAGTTGCCGTTAATGTAGTTCCCGTTATTGTTCCAGCACTTGTTATGTTGTTTGAGTTCATATCTAAGACTCCATAAAATCGCATACCCCCTGCATGGTTAAAACGGACAATGTCAGACGAAGCACTTTTATTATCCAAAAGTTTTGAAATATAAAGTCCTGCTCCTTTTACATCAAATGCTACATTCGTAAATACATAACCCCTTTGGTTCGCGGTTCCACTTGTAGCAGTATTTAGAGTAAATAAGAAATATTGATAATCTCCTGATGTCTGTGAAAAGAATATATCTCCTCCATTTTGGTTTAATATCCTCGCCCCATTATATGTTATATTTCCTCCATTAGTGATAGTTTGATTATTAAAATCGGCATTGTTCGTTAAAGTTAGATATTTTATCGTAGTGCTCGCACCATTAAATGTTTTACTTCCTGTTATGGTTTGGTCTGTTGTTAGTTTCACACAATTGTCATCCAGATATTGCCTATTTACCGCTTCATTCGCATTTTGTGGTGCTCCTAGATTAACAATCCGACTGCTATTACAATCTAAGCCAGTAGCATTAAACCACGAAACAATCGTCCCGTCAATAATAAAACTTTTTTTTTTCGCAGAAATTTCAAAGTTGTAATATGTTGCAGTTTTCATATCCAAACTAGCAATAGAACCGATATTACTGGTAGAATTGAAAACGATAAATGTGCCCTTTGTTGTTGAATTGATTGAATTTCCCGTTATTTCGACACCACTGCTATATGTCTTAATTCCTGCTATGGTTTGGTTTCCTGTTAGTTTCACATTTTGCCCGTCTAATGTATCCACATAACTTTTGTTTGCTCCGTCCGTTGTTGCTGATGGTATGGCTAAGTTTGTTATTTTGTTGTTATTCAAACTTAATGTTGTTCCAGTTGCGGTTATAATTAAAGTATTACCTGAATATAACTCAACATACGAACCCGTTATTTGTATTGGATACCAAGTCGCTGTTGCCGTTTTTTGTGCTGCAATCATTCCTATTTTGTATCAAAGGCTATGCCAATACTATCAAAAGTTGTAGGGTTGGACGACCCACTTACTTCTAAAGTTGATGTAAATTTTTTTTTCCCTGCTATGGTTTGGTCTCCTGTTAGTTTAACCACCGAAGTATCAAGAACGGAAACAAGTACTGAAACATCCACACCATCAACCAAATTCACATTTGTTATGCTTTGGCTTTTCATATCAATCCCCGCACTCGCATTTATTATACTGCTAAATGTTTTTATTCCTCCTATGGTTTGGTCTCCTGTTAGTTTGACCACCGAACCATCAACTGCGAGATTAGCGAGATTAATTCCATTATATGTAGAAGCCCCTGAAATAGCAAAACCACCCATATTTAGTCCTCCCGTCATACTAGCAGTTCCGTCTAATCTAAGAAAGGGTGGTGTGGTGTTTCTCCATAGTCCTGTGCTATAAATGAGTAATTGGTTATCTGCTGGTGCGCCAGTTATTAACACATCGCTATGTGAGTCTATACTTCCACTCGCTGAAACTTTATCATTATTATCTTGGTGTTCAAATATCCATTCATCAACATCTTTGGTATTTAGTAAATTAACTCCTGTTATATTCTTCCTTCCCATACTAATGTTGCCTGTTTCATCAACATTTATCGGAAATGTTTTATTTATCCAGTTTATTGAATTATATGTTAGATAACTATTCATGATTATGGTGCAGTTATAGCCACATCTGAAAGTGTATCAATTGAACCAAGGGCTGTATTCTTCCATTTGCCTTCTACATCGTTGTAAGTTAAGTATTGTCCGCTCGCTTGTGCAAATATGTTTGTATCTATCAAATTATATAAACTGGTTTGGTGCGGATTGGAAGTATTGCTTCTGTGTTGAGTTGAGGCTTTGACTTCGTCATTATCCCTAACTCGTTGCTCTGTGTAGTATAAACGGCTTCCTTCTTTGATATCAGTAGTTGATTTGGTGGATAATCTCGTATCAAATCGGCCGTCAGTGTAATAAAGATTTACTGGGTCCGCATCTTCTGGCACTCTGTCTGTATTCAGACCGACTATGTTTGTGTTGGTAAGGTCAAGGTTAAGTATATTTAGACTATCAACAGCCAACTCATTAAGGCCCAGTAATGATTTATATTGGGACATTATATTATTTATTTATTTATTTATTTAAAAAATACTAAAATATAATAATCTTAGTATAAATGCCGTCTCCCGAAGCAAGTCGCAAGAATTGGGGTAAGGCCGTGGAAAGTATTAAGAGCAAAAAGCAACATAAGGTTGAAATAGCAAAAGAGAAATTAGCAAAGTGTAGAAAGGCTTATGTAAACGATGATGAAGAGATGGAGGAAAAGATAAACCGCATGGCTGAAATTGGTGTTGCTAATGATATCATTAATGGAAAAGACCAAGATGATACACAAGAAGAAAGCAGTGATAGCGATGAAGAATGTGATTTTACTGATATCATTGCTGAAAAGATGGCTAAGATGAAAATAAGAAGAAAGAAAGCGGAAGCAAAGAAGAAAGTAAGTAAAAAGCCTGTGCCTGAGCCTGATGCGAGCGAAAGCGAAAGTGAAGAAAGTGAAGAAGAAATACCAGTAAAGAAAGGTAAAGGTGAAAAGTCAAACATATCTGTTAATGTTTATAATCAAGCAGAAAAACCAAGCAAGAAAGAAAAAAATAATGAAATAGATAGAGTGTTTTTAAAATTCTAATAATATACAATGGACAGCAAACATAGTCAGCAACAAGAAACTCCTGAGCAGACAGAGCGGAAAGAAAAACTTGAAAAAGTGGCCGAAATACATTTTCAATCAAAGCCCGCTAAGATACGGAACACGATAACCTCACCAGAAGCAAAACCACTGTATTTATTGATTTAATGGATATGTCAAAGGTTGCAACAAAGAAAGGTAATGCTAACTATAATTTTGGATTAGTTGCTATTGATGTATATAGCCGTCGTGGGTGGATTGAGCAAGTCAAAAATAAAACAACTGGTTGTGTCTTAGAAGGGTTAAAAAAAATATTGACAAAAAAAGTTCCTGAAAGAATTACTTCAGATAATGGTGGTGAATTCAAAGGACAAGTGGCTGAATATTTCAGACAAAATAATATCGAACATAGGACTGTCCAAGTAGGCGATCACAGAACAATGGGTATAATTGATAGGTTTATTAGAACAATACGAAATGAATTAAACTTAATATGGGAATTTAATGAAAATTTTCAATGGGTTCCTATTATTCATGAGGTTGTCGATGCTTATAATAAAACATATCATACAACAATTAAAGCAGTTCCGATTAATGTTTTTGAAGGGACTGAAAAAAACACTCAAGAAATATACAGAAATCCTTTAATTAATGAATTCCCTAAGGGTACAAGAGTAAGAAAGGAATTAGAAAGAACTATTTTTTCTAAAGGTGATAAACAATTCAGTAAAACTATATTCAAGGTTAAGGGCCGTAAAGGCTTCAAAGTTATACTATCAGAAGAAGACTTAGTCCGACCGTCAGAATTATTAAAGACTAATGTTGAAGAGCACCATAAAGAAGAAGAACCGAAGGAGCAGTTATCGGAAAAAGTAAAACAAATTACAAAAGAGAAAAAAAATATTAATTTGTTAAAATCATTGGATGTAAAACCGGAAAACATAGCAGTGCTAGAATAAAAAAGAAAGTTGAAAAGTTGGACCTTTAATATTTTAATTATTTTTGGTTTGAATGTATTTCTTATGTTTCGCCGTTGTCTCATGAATTTCTTTCCCGTTTCTCCTAATAATTGACCCACATTCACATTTTATTTTTTCTATAGTTAAATCATCATTTGACAGATTTATTCCTTTCATTCTTAATTCGTGATTGCTTGATAAAAGATGTCTTGTTTTGTAAGCATTTGTTGTCTCTTCACCACATTCACATATAAATTTTTTCTTCATCCATTCCTTATTCCATTCATTTTTGTATTGTTGTTTATTTAGCTTAACTCGTTCATCATTGTTTTTTTTTTCCAAATTTCGTATTTAGGTTTTATGTTTTCTTCATAAAACTTGTTTGCTTCCTCTGAGGCTGGTTCCTTATTTCTTTTTCCATTTATACAAAATTTTTTAACTTTAATTTTGTTTTGCTCTCCCCACTTTACAACTACTCTTGGGGATACATCGTTGTTCATAACATATACACCTCCTTTGTTGATTTTCTGTGGAATGTCAACCATTTTATACGTGTTATTAATTCATATCCTTAAATGGAATTAAATTTATAACACATTAATAATTATTTAAAGGTAGCCGTTTTTCTTTCTTTTGTCTGTCTGTATTTGTTATAACTAGGTAGAGGAAATAACGAATAACGGCTCTTAGTGGAAAAACACTTTCCACCAGACACCTAGGGGCTCAGGTCAATTTACCCTCTTGCCAGATTTTGACAAACTGGAAAGTGGTCAACTTTTTCATTTGCCAGATTTTGCGAAACTGGACAACTATTCGTAATAAGAGAGATTTTAATGAAATTGATGTTTTGAACTTAGAGAGAATAGGTAGCCTCAAAACTAAATAACGGCTCTTAGTGTGGTTTCTGTGATGAAACTGCACTGAACATCCGTCTTGAAGTGCGACCCTATACTACTCGAGTGCATTTCCCTTCCTTGCTGAAGAGCCAGCACTCGTCCTTGGGTTTCCCTTTTCCGGCCTTGCGAGCTGCCCAACCTTTTCTCTGTGGAACTAGTCACTTTGGCCCGGTCAAACTTCTTGTCTAGCTCCAGGGCACGATCTTGCACGAACCTCCACCAGGAGGCAAAGTCCCACTTGAACTGCTTTCGGTTCAGTTCAGCCATTTCAACCCAGACTTGCCAAGCTTTCTTCACCTAGAGTCAGATTGCTTTGGGCACACTAACGCATCCTTCACTATTTGCTGCATTCGGTCTTGGCCATAATCAGCCAACCAGTCTCTCCTAGCGTTCAAGTCTACACACAGACCGACGTACTGTTGCTTACTCGTAAAGAGGCAGTCATTCAGTTCCTTCACTTTGTCCTGAACATCAGAGGCGTCGGCTTTCTTGTACCGGGCTAGCAGTCTGTCCCACAGTGCTTTAGGGTTTTGGTCAAAGGTCAGCTTCTCCGGATCAGCTAAGTCACGCACCAGGCTCTTCGCTTCACCCCCGAGCATGTCATAGATGATATTGAACACCCTCTCCTTTTGCTTGCTCATCTCAGCAAGTACACTAGCGTCATAGGCCATCACCTGTCGTGTCAGTGCGACAACACGATCAGCACCCCCTAGTGGGGTTTTGACCTTAGAGGGGTCCGTCTGTCCTCGGGAGGCCCCACTCTTGCTGTCGCCCTCTAAGTCTGAGCCCTTGCCAGTTGACAGCCTAGGTTTGACAGTGCTAGCATACCCACTAGAGTAGAGGTCAGAGGGGTGCCGGTCTTCATCTTCCTCCTCCTCCTCCTTTCCCTCTTCAGTCTCAGTGGTTGGTTTATCTTTCGGACTGCCAAAAACCGGTTTGTAACGCTTGATTGGGGTTTCCTTGTCTTCCTCTACCCCTAACGCCTCCTCAAGGTTTGGAGCTTCCGGTTCGGGGTTGGGCATTGGCCACAGGCGAGTAGAACCCTTGGCTTTGTCCTCGAAGTATTCCTTTACTACTTCTTCGTCCAAGTCAGTCCAATCATTCCACTCTGCTATCTCTTCCCAAGCTAGTATAAAGGGGGGCACCTCTCTACACTTAAGCTGTATCCCTAATACGTTTTCGCGATGCACATATTGTTTGTGGGCGTCAGCACCCTGCAGCACTTCCTTAGGGGCCTTAGCATTACAGCTTTGCACTACCTGCCTATGCAATAGGATCCATGCCTCCTTGCCTGTGAACGTAATCTTATTGTCTGTCTTACTCGTAGTCATTTCTAACCACCGTCAGTCTCGAACAGACACACGCTCCACACACACACACTTACACACAGCACACAGCTATGCTCTCTACTTGCCGAATAGAGATATGGTCACGCTATGCTTACTCTGTTCTGATGGCACAGACACAGGCAAGCAACCACACACACACACCCACACAGAGAGAACACAACAGAGGCCACGAGCAGACTCACACACACACTACACAGAATAGTGTTTTGCTTGTCCACATCACCCTTTACTCTCTCTCTCTCTCTTCAACCACGTGTGTTACCACTGACTTTAATGCTCAAGCTACACTGAGGCTACCTCAGCTACCACCTATGATAGCTTTCCACCTACTAGCAGCTCTATCTGCAAAGTCAGCTCTTCAACCTACCTAAGTTTGATGTTGTTTTGGTACAACCACCTAAACACTCACCTTTCGCTCCTCCCCTCGTGTCCTACGCACGGTTCTTCAGAGCTCACTCCCTCACCACACCTCTCTCACTCCTCACACAGTCACTACAGCAATACAAGGAGTAGATGCAATCATGCAGTACGAATGCGACAAGAACTTAGCAATGTAGGTTGTTGTGTCCCGTGGGCCAGGGGTGCTCAATCCCCCAGTTACCACGGCAATCAATCACAACTGGCCTACTGCTCAACAGTAACTTTGTAATGTAGGTTGTTGTGTCCCGTGGGCCAGGGGTGCTCAATCCCCCAGTTACCACGGCAAGCAATCACAACAGACCTACTGCTTTGTACTTTGGCTTTGTAACTTGTTGTGTCCCGTGGGCCAGGGGTGCTCAATCCCCCAGTTACCACGGCAAGCAATCACAACTTGCCACGTCACCGAGCTGACAAAAGCACCACATACTTTAGGAGGCTCACCCTCCCTGCGCACTGCACGCTTCGGTGTCTTGCTCTCTGTCCTGTCCCCCACCTTGCCCTTGCCAAAGCAGAGCGTGGGTAGTGTCCACAGTGATCAGCTGTAGCCACACAATTGAAAATGCGCACTTTCCTGTAATGGGATCACTTAAGGTGGACCCCTCACCCCTTTAACGAAGGTTCTCCTCTGCGATCCGTTGCACAGGTCACGCTCCAAGGCTCATAACCCGTTGGGAGAAAACCCTCGTGACTTCTGCAAACGGTGACCGGAACTCGGTGCGTCCCCCTCCTACCGGCCGACTGCTTCCCACGTAAAAGAATTTAACAATACTGAACAATTCCCGCCAGTTCAACTGACGACGTCACACAAAAGATGTACCTCCAGAAAATGACCCACGAAACGGCCTGATATGGGCAATATTGGTAATTGTAAAAAGCTAGTGCCACCAGTACCAGAAAAGGTACTCTGAATGACTGTATTAATAACTAATGATACTACTAACCGTAACGAATAAGACTAACGTATAAAATAGCAATATTGACATAGCTGAGGATGGTCTAATTAATTGCCCAATGTCGGTGCTCTCCGCATGTTTATTAGTCTCACAGGCGTTCCCGGCCTACTCACTTACAACTTCAAACGTTACTTTAGTACAGAACCACTTATTACTACGGTAGTAATAACAGAGAACGTGACTGAACTACTTCAATGCGCAGGACAAAGGCCTCCGTAATGTTTCCCGTCGTGTCCCGGCAACCGGTGCGTCCCCGTCTTACCGGTCCGCGTCACGTAGTAGACTTCACATAACGAAGAATTTGATAATAATCAGAACTATTCCCGCCAGTCCAAACTACCGAAATCAAAAAGATATAGTGTGACCGTCCAAAATTGACGCATGTAACGCCGCACGGATAGAGGTAAACTTGAAAGCATGGGTTGCACTCATCACTTCTTGAAACAGTGCTGACGGAGCAACGCTTTGAACCGTATTTTCGAACACGTGTGTCTCGAGGAAGTTCTTGGACTTCACTGAGCTAAATGTCGAGCATTGTTGTATGAGCTGAGTAAGCTTACTCGGGTTAACTATGTGTGTAACGCGAAGAAGAAATAGAGGATGATCGACTTGCGGCCATAGAATAGCCCATAGGAGGAAACTACCTCCGTAAGGGTCGCCGCCAAGCCAACAGCACTCCTCAAACTCATCGCCACTGTCTCAAAGATCAAATCCTATGAGAGTACCAGTGCAGAGATGCTGGTATCCATGAGATTGAAAATATGAAATGAGTGTGGCCACCGCCAGTTCACACTGAGCGTCTAGGCCTGTTGCATTGTTTCTCTTAATCTCCTCCTTCTTTCTCAAAAACTTGTACTGTGTCAGATCGAATCCCTCCGAGACTAGAGATTGGTCAAAAACAGTAACAAGGGCCTCGTATTCCTGCGTTTCGTCGCAAGGAAAAGCCTTCATGCATGCATTGATCTCTTTGAGCTTGCTCAAAAGCGAAGCATCAGAGTCTTTGTCTGAGCTCGTCTTGGCATATAGCATGAGACTTGCCACTCCTCCTTTCTTCCCCTTGAAGGCATTTATGATATTTTGTCTGTCCTTCTTCTCAGTGTTTGTGACCACCACCGTAGTTGAGCCCTGGGGTGCAGGGGCTGGTGGGGCAGGAGCTGGTGGGGTCAAATATGTCGGAGGGTGTGCCTTTGCACCACTCACTTTTGCTTTCATTCTTTCCAGTCTCATCGTCTTCTCGAACTCCTCATTCTCTTTCGCCTTCTTCTCAGATATCACCAGCTTTTGAGCATGAGTGATAAAGGCCACCAATTCAGAAGCAGATCTGGGAAAATTATATTTCTCCACATATTGGTCAACACCTGCTTTGTTGGCGACCGGTGGTGCGTTACTAAGTGATTTAAGGACAGAGTGATCCTTGGTAGGAATCCATCTCTTCCATGCCTCCTTATGCAGTAACGCACCCATCAGCAGTCTGATCTTGGTCAGAACTCTGTCGGTCTTCTCTAACTCATCAATCACAGGATGAGTTTCTCCTGCTGCCTTAATGCTTTTTTCCATCTCTGCCTTCCCCTCCTCCAATGCCTTCATTTCCATCGTAAAAAAATGAAATATGCCACTCGAGTTTTTCGAACCCAGATTGGTCTTCATTTTTGTTACATCGACTGTCTCCTGACCAGTCGCGAGGAATCTGGCCGTTGCTCTTGGTTTGTGTACTGGAGGTAACCCTCACATCGTGGGCCGTATGTACGTTCCCAAATCAGGGTTTGAGTGTACACCCCAAAGATAGCATCGAGTAATTCAAGGTGGGTGTGTGTGTCCCCAAACTTGATATGCTGTATCTTCTTTCTCTTTTCTGGATCAGAGACCAGTTTGCCGAGGAGCTGTGCTGTGTTTGATAATAGGATATAGACATCCTTTTTAGCACGACTTTTCTCTCTTCTTTGATCCTGAGGGATCCACACATAGGTATCCTTCTCTCCCCCCATCTTGTTATCAAACTCTTCTTTAGTGAGGTCATAGTGGTCTTGCACCCACTGTTGTTCCTCCACTGTGATCTCCTCTCCATCACTATGAATCAAGTCGATCATTTTTCGTCCTCCTCCTCCCGTGTAGGCAGGTGGTAAGGGATTACCATATGCTCCTCCTCCTCCCGTCTCTTCTTGTTCAAATCCTCCTTCATCTTCGTCTCCTCCATATCTTCCTTCATCATCCCAGCCCTCTTCTACTCCTCCTACTCCTTCATCTCCTCCTCCTCCTCCTCCTCCTTCATTCAGTCCTCTTCCTCCTCCTCCTCCTGCTTCTTCTTCTTCTCTTCTTTGTTCTGCCTCCGAGAATTCACTCCGGCGGTATCTGTCGGCATGATGTCGTAGTAGTAATTAACAGGAGGACAGTGTCAGCTCCTATGTTTGGTTTTTGTTCGTTTGTGTTCTGTTCCTCCTTCAGTCGATTGACTAGTGAAGAGAGAAACTAATAGAGAGGGTAGAGTGAGATTCCCTGTCCTCTATGAAACACTGTTTGTATGTTTGTTTTTGTTTGAGAAAAATAGTCTTTGAGACTTTCTCCGATTTCTTGTTCTCCTTACTCAGATTACTTTCTCCTCCTTCTTTTCTATATTGTATCTAGTATGAGGCACTTGGACCTACACACAGATAGTAATAGAGAAGCTAGAAAAGCTCTCCTTGAGAAGTCGACAGTCGGTCGGATAGGTTCTCAGACCTACCTTTAGAAAACGATCAGAGAGTTGCAAAAATACTCTGACGTATGTGTGAGATAATGCAGATAAATGCACAAACTAGAAGGGTAGAGTGTTGTGCTCCTGTCCCTATGCTTGTTTGTGTTTTGTGTGTGTTCCTTCACTCTTCTGTCCACCTCCTTCTTCTTTGTCTCTGTGTGAGAACAGCAAGAACGACAGAGAGTTTGTATCTGATGTCTCCTTGTGAGCACACAGATATGGGTTGGGCTAAAGGATACGAGACACCTGCTTGAGACTAATCAAATTATTTGTTTTGTGAAAGAGTTATGAGGGAGCTGTGTTAGAGTATTTGTTTTCGTCTGACGTCCCCGTGTGAGACAGGTCAGTGAAAATTCACTCGGTTGCATGTGTGGCAAAGCAGAAAGAAATCATCCTAGTGATGTGGACTCCAAATGTAATGCCCCAACGATAGCTCGTAAAAAGTCGGTAATACAACCAAACACAGTCCTCAAAAGATGAGAATGATGTCTCGTTATATTAGCTCAGTGAAGCCAAAAAAGGAAAACTGCAACAGAGCAGGAATAAAATGGCATCAGGTCCAATCCGGACAAATAATACTGAAAAACAAGCTGGTGCACCTGTCACCAGGAAAAAGATACTTTTTACCTGCTATCCGGGGGGTGATGCCTACAATGCGCTGTGTGGCATGACTCGATAGCGCATACTGTTTGCAGAAAGAAATCAGAAGGTGTATGACGAAAATTCTATTTCCGTCATAAAATCGGGAGGGGGTACTGTAGGCATCACCCCCCGGATAGCCGCAGACACCCACAGGCAGCCCAGGCCACCGTGCGGAATCGCGGAAATCATCGTAGACGAATCATCGACGCAGCTCAAGGAGGTCCGACCGCTCAAAAGCCTGCAAGAGCAACTAGGGCTGCGGTTCTGTTCGCTGGTCGTCAGCGCCAAGACGGCAAGCCTCGGGCTTTGTGCGAACCTGTGCCCCGAGGCCCGCGGGCCACTCGACCCCCTACCTGCCAGCTGGAACATTTGAGCATAGCAGCAGGCCACGAAACCACGCTGAGGCAGGCGTGCGAATTCCTGTCCCGCACGACGTTCCCTCACCTCGAGACACTGCGCCTGGCCTATACCGGGCGGACCTCGGCTGCGCTCGAGTCGCGCCTGCCCACGCTAGGCCTGCAGAAATGTCGCCTTCCCAGGCTCAAGCTGTGTCACGGGGACGATCCCCGCAGCAACAGAACTGGTCTTCACGGGCGCAGTGGGCTACGGGTGCCTGGACAGGCTCTGACACTGTGGCGAACCGTCAGAAGATTTTTTATAACTTTGTTTTTTTAAAGAGACAGGCAGGACAGAAACGTTCGTTTCGTTCCCTTTTTCTTTTAGGTTTGTTTCTTCTCCTCATCAATAAACAAGCAGTTAGAAATACGCTTTAATGCGAAAGGGTCGCGATTTGTTCTTGTTTGCCGGCGGGCTACACAAGCCAAAAGAAGAAGAAAAAAAGAAACGGGAAAATGAGTAAATGTCGGGGGGGGGGGGGAAACCCTGCAAAGAAAGGGGCACGGGGTGGAGAAGAGATGCGAAAGGGGGAAGAGAAGGCTACTTCTACAACCGGCGAAGTTTGTGTGTGACCTCGCTTACGTCTCTGTCTTCTTTGTAGCTCGGCCCTCGTGGCTTGAAGCGTAACCCCAAGCAGGCTGACTCCAGCAATTTCTGCACATCTTTGCGTACACCATCCGCGTGCATAGGTGGCCGCAAGCACAGGGCCTCCCAGACGAGCCTGAAACTCTCTTCCGTCGAGTCTTTGCGATTGTCCTCACACCAACACATGTACCGTTGGACCGCTTCGGTGACGTCATCTCCTTTTAGCGGGGGCCCGAGGGTTTTGTCCTCGGCAGCCAGCTGGCGTACTTTCGCAGAACTTCAAGGCAGCCAAGGCGTCTGCCAAAAGGCTCGTGGCTGTTCAGGCAGGCGCTCAGCACAGTGCCAGCACCATTCCAGTACTGGGGGGATGCCCCCGCGAGCAACCAGAAATTCAACTCCTTTGGCTCGGCTTGGTGTGCGGCGTGCCACGCTAGCGTGGCTTTAGTCTGGTCCTGCTCCACTTTGACGTCGTCAACGTTAACGGGCAGGGCGTCGGCCAGGGTTGTCGCGGCGGCGCGTTCCACTGCGCTTTTCACAAAAAATCGCTGTTGTATAATTTGCTTCAGGTAATCAGTGGTGTCGGTCCGCTTCGCCTGATTCGCCTCGTGCAATCGAACCAGCAGCCAAGCTAGCCCAAAGTCCGCTATTTGCTGTGCCTGACCACTGCCTACGCGATTTTTGGGGTCCGAAATGACGTTGTTGTAGAGATTGTTCTCCAGAGCTTCCGACTGCAGTTTCATGGTACTCGTTTGAATAATCGGGGTTGCCTGCTGTAGGAAAATCTGCGCTGGGCCGGATAACAGCTTTTTGAAAACTTCCGGCCTGAACTGGAAGCAGCAGACGCGGAACGCGGCCTCCAGGCCCGGAGATTTCTTCTTAAGCACTTGCGGGAAGGGTGTAGAGTACCACAGGTTCCAGACCAAGACGTTCTTCGGGATTAGTAATTTTTTGAAGGTGTGGTACAACAACGCGCTGGCGCGTACCACTGCCTCCCCCAAGTCGAGCTCCACGAGCCAGACGTAAACTTGGTGTTTGTTACCTTCGATGGACAGGCTTTCTTGGTCGGCCGCGCCCTGAGTGGCACGGCACACGAGCTCGTCCAGCAAAAATCCTTGGACCAGGCTATCAACATCGGAGCCTTGGAAGACCTGCGTTGAAGACTGAGGACGGTTGTAGATTTCTAAACATTGCGCGAGTTTCTTATAAATCTGGTTCGAGACCTCGCGGCGATTGAAGTTTGGCATAATCAGACTCCTGCGTGGTGTGAAACGGTAGGGGAAGATAAAAGGGGGCTTATCTTTAGTCTTAACTCTTCTTTTTGGGGGAGGAGGGTTTATTTTCTAGCTGTTGAAAAAAGACACCAAAAAAACTTTTTTTGGAGAAAGAGAGGAGAAAAAAAACACGACAAAACGGGAAAACGCCGGCGGGGGGGGGGGGGAGAAGACGCTGCACGTTCGTTCTTTTGGTTTCGCGCTAAACTTGGGGGAAAAAGATTAAGGGGGGGGGGGGGGGGAGCGGAACGAGAACGGAGAGCGCGAAAAGGTCGCTTGCTCAATTTCGCCGCTTGTTCAATACCTACACTTTGCCGGTTTTTCTTTTGTTGCACCCCCCCAATTCTCCTCGCGCGTCCACCAAACTCTCCCCCCACCTTGCCCGAGCTTACTTTTCTTTTTTGCTCTGCTTTCCCCTTAGTATTACAGCCACGGAAGTCACTTGAGGAGCATACGCCATGACACACGAACAAATTTGGTGGTAGTGTGTGGGGGGGGGGCCGCAGCACAGTATTTGCGAAGAAACTGTTGTGCAGGGAGGGGGCCGGGGCAATGGAGAGGGGGGGAGGGGGGGGAGTTGTGTGCCAACCCTCCTCGCCCAAAAAAAAAGAGAATCCAACAGCACGACCAATCCGCGGGAAGGCATGGCTGACAAGTGTAACTACAAGGGCAGGTACCAACGGCGGCAGTCTTTTCTGCAACTGCAACAAGACGAGGACGTCAAGGGGCTGCTACGCGCACGCGCCGACCTGTTAGTGAAGAGGCTGCAAGGCTGTCCGGGCGTTTGCGGACATGCCAGGGCCGCGCAGGAGCTCTTGGCAGAAATGATGCTGTGCTTGGAGGGGGCGCTGCTCATCGCCGCCGAGTGCCAAGAGGCATTGGAGGACGTGGGGGAGGCCACCTGGATTCGCTTCGAGCGGTGCGCGGAAGATTCTTGCAACGACCTCCTGCGTGCGGGCACGGGCTGCCTCTGCTGGCGCGAACGCAGGCAACTGGCACAGAAGGGCCGCCTGCTGCTGCTCTAAACTTGCCATTCTCTCTTTTTAAAAATGGATTGCCTGTTCTTGTATCTTGGTTTCGGGGGCGGTGGACAATGAAGAAAGGAAAACGAGGACATCCAAAAAAATTAGCAGATTAAAATCACCCTTTTTTTTGGAGCTAGCAACGAAAAAGCTAGAGGCCCGCCTGGTGTTTTTACAAGTTCCGGAAGTGTAGGCCAATGGGGTGGGCCATCAACCTAATATTCAGAATTAAATTCTTTTGCCAGCGAGTTTGTTAACTGACAAAAAAAAAGCCGGTTATGTTCAAAAAAAAGAAAGGCGGCAAGGCGTTGGCAACAGAGAAATCTTTGGTTTGTTTCCCCCTTTGCTGACTTTAATTACCAAGTGGTGACAAATTTGCCTATTGGCCTACGTTAGCCTCATCCTCGCGGACTTGCCTCTTGGCTTCCCTGACTAGTTTCCTGAGTTCCTTAACGTGCTTTTCGGCTTCCCGGAGCTGCTTCGAATTGCAGGCCGATCTCTCTCTTAAATCTTGGATGTTTCTTTGCGTGCAGAGGAGCGCCGCCTAAAAGCAAAGCCAAGATCAAAACATGTACATACTTGGCTAACCCAATTTTACTTCTCCGCGTCAGCTGTAGCAACAGGCACAGTACCTCGAACGGGCTCAGGAAGGCCTTGGGTCCAATGCGCTGCCCTATGTCGGCCTTGGTTTTGGTCCATTGAGCGCCATGATCTTCTCGCAAGATGTCGTGCAGCACGGTGGCCAGGTCTTCGTGGCGCATGGGTTGTTGGTTACGCTCAGCTCTCAATCTGTCTATGGCACGGTCCAGTGCGTTCATCTCTTGGAAGTCCCAGAAGTCAACCGTCTGCTGCACCGCTCCGAAAACTCCGCCACTGATCGCAACCATTTCCGCTGCGCAAAAATATATTAATTTTTTAAAAAGAGACGCCTCAAGGGGAACAGTGCGGGAACAAGGGAAAGGGGTGGGATGCCGAGCATAAAGAAAAGAGGTGTGCACTGCACAGAAACAAATAGAGAGAAAGAGACATATTTCTTTGGCTGTGCTTCAGCGACAAAAAATGTGCAAACTTCAAAAGGGTAATTTCGCAACTTCGAAAAAACATGCGTCGGTGCGCCCCCCCCCCCACACACACACACTCCTTCGTTCCGCTATAGAAAGCGCGGCGAGGGGGGGCCGCGGCGGAGCGCTCAGGGATGGCTAGGGACGAAAAAGAAGAGGGAGAGGGGAGGGGGGGGGGGAGCAGACGACGACGACTGTGGGGTGGGGCAGGGGCAACGGTCACCGAGATTTGGGGGGGGGGGGGGGGGGGGGGGGGATGGGGGGGGGGGGGGGGGGGGGGGAGGGGGGGGGACGCGTTTTATGCGAAGAAAAGCTGGATTTTAATCTGCCACCCCCAAGAAATCCGCGGCAGACCGTCCCCGCCCCCCCCCCCCCCCCCCCCCCCCCGCCGAGGATGTCACAGCTTTTCTTCTGTCTTGGCCAAGAAAGTAAAAAAAACTTGTTTAGTCCGTCAGCCTTTTTTTAATTGCTTCGTCAGAACGTCGCCCATCCTTTCCAATCCTGCGCTCAATTAGATCTCCAGTACTTTTCAATGTACTTCTTATGAACCAGAATGCAAAAGGCTTCTGCGGGTCCTCTGGTTTTGTTAGGGCCTCTTTTAGCGAAGGGTTTTGGTTTAGCATAGTGAGCAGGTAGGCGTGCGCCGAAAACGCCAGCGTGTTGCGCCAGGTCACGGCACCGACGCACGTGCGATCTTTATAGTCTTTCCAGCCAGCTTCTTTGCTCTGGAACTCACTGGGGCCCACGGTCGTCTCGTACCAACCGTCCAGCGCGGCCCTCAGGAATTTGAAGCGCCCGTCGTTGCTGCCGTGAATTTTCATTATACGGTTAAGCGCATGGTACACGTAAACGCACTCGTTATACGCGATAAAGGAAAAGGGCTTCTCTGGGTAACGCAGGTCACAGTGCCTGCCGGCAAAGATGTCCCCCGTCAGCGTGCGGTTTGTCAGCAGCAGGCGTTCTAGGCAAGGCGCAGCCCCGCGTTTAACGCCCGCTTGTCCAGCCCCGGAAGCAGGTCCAGCACCGCGCCCAACTGTCGCCGGTCCTCTTTGTCGATGGCGAGCAGCATCGTCCTCACCAGAAAATTACATTCGTTCACGCGCTGGCCCTTAGCACCTACGAGCCTCTCGTACGTGTTGCAGAGGAGCAGCAGGTAGTGCAGCAGGCCGAGATTACTGTCGTCTGGCGATTTATCTGTTGGTAGCAGGACGTCCCCGCTACTGACAGCATAAAAGTTAGGGTTAGGGGCGCGCCCGGGCGCGACGACGATGCCCGCATCATTGAGCTGCAGGACCTCACGTTCCAGGCCCAACATCAAGAAAGGCCTAGAGTCTCGAGAATGCTCGCACGACCGGACAAAGATTGCGTAAGGCGATATAGAGGACCACACATAGTACCTCCGTCCGCCAAATGTGTCGGGATCTCTGCTACCTGGTTGTACAGCTTTTTGATGAACTCCTTGTGATCATCGTAATCTCTTCTTTACTTTTAAGCTTAAGCCAAGACAAGAGGTTTGTTGATCCGTAGTGCTCCGTTTCCTGCAACCAGAGCAGGTGCGCTGGGTTACACACCTTATTCAGAACGGAATCAAGGACCGCGAGGACCGATGCCTTAATGTCGTCAAAGGTGGTCTTCGGGACCTCGTTGGCCGGTTTGTACACGGAACGCTTGATTATGTCGCGCAGGCTCAGTAGGCGTTTCTTGGTTTCTGGGTTCAGTTCCTTCCTGTCGTACTGCAGCAGCCAGCAGGAACGATAAGTCTGTGGCACGGGAGCCGTTGGTGGCATTTTTTTAGCGTCTTTTGCCATCGTCTTCAGCACTTCCCGTAAGCTAGCAACTGCCTCTTGCGTCACGCTGTAGAAACGGAGGCCAAAGGCCCTTTTGTCGGCGCCTACCAAGAGCAGGTGCTGCTGCGTCACGTGTATCTCAACAGCGCACTCTTTGTTGCGCTAAATTCGTCAGTTATTGGCTCTAGCAGAGCCTCGAAGTCGGTCACGGTCGGGCCTTGTACGACAGAAGCCCAGGCCTTCCGACTCATGGCAACCGAAGAACACAGCTACTGAATTGTTGTTGTTACTTGTTTTTAATGCTAGAGTACAGCAAACAAATAGCCCCAAAAGATTTCAAACAACAGAGGCAGAAAATAACGAGGGCAAAGGGAATGCCGCCCCGCCCGCCTGACCAACAAGGTCCTGTCTTTTTTTCTGTTTCTGCCCATCCGGCATGGAGAGGAAGAGGAGCTGGAGGAGGGGAGGGGGGAATAGAAGAAGCAGGCGTGCGGTGTGGTGTGCGATGGCGGTGGCGGCTTGCGTCGTTAGCGTTGTTGAAAGGCCCATGCGTTTTCCTCTTTCAGCTTATCCAGCTCTTTTCTCTCCTCTTCATCGATAACGATATCGAAGGTAGTTCGGATCTGCTCGGCGTCTTGCCCCTGAGCATGCTCGCAATCTTGGCAGCTGCGAGCTCCAGCAGTGGTTTGATTACCATGTAGTTCGCGGCCTGACTCACCCCGCAAAGCACACAAAAAACAGACAAACAAGCATGCATACACGCCGCTTCTCTCTGTCTGGCGCACCTCCCTCCCTTTGCCCCCCCCCCCCCTACTCCATGTCCTTTTGGTTCGGGGACGGGGCAGGACTGCGAAACAAACACACAAAAAGAGAAGAGGAAGGACCAGAGTTAGCTTGAATAGCAGCGGCTGCTTTACGTCAATGAAGGCAGCGTACTCGCGACCCACTACTTCCTTCATGTCGTTACTTGGCATTGGCTTTGGAATTGGCTTCCAGCCTATCTCACTGAAGAGATTCATAAATTCGACTACCTTCTTCGCGGTCTCGAACTCCACATCATACAGCGGGATAGTATGGACTCTTTTGCCATTTTCGACTTGAGCGGCCTCTGGTTCTTCCGCTATGGGCTCGATCAGCTCAGATATCTTTGCCTTCTTTAAGGACACCTCTACCGTCTGTCTGGCTATTGTCGGCCTGGCTACTTTCGGTTTGGCTGCCGTCGGCCTGTCTGCAGTTTCTACCGTCGTGTCGACCTTACCTTGTAATTATAATCTCACTATTGTTTTTTCTTCGTCATCAGCTTCGTCTAGGCTTGTATCTTCTTGCTTCTTCTCTGCCTTGGACATTCTTTGCGCCATAAGGTCCAGAGAGGAGGCGGAAAACAACTGCTGCTACTTCAGTTTGTGGAACTTAAATTTGAAAAAAGGTGCTCAAAAAAAAGGCCAGGAAGAAAGAGGTCGCAAGCAAAAGGTTTAAAAAAAAAGAGGGGAGAGGAGGGGTGAGGGCTGCGGGCAGTGGGGAGGAAGGGATATGCAAGAGGGATTTCTCCCCGGGGTTGGGGACTAAGGGAGAGGGTGGACCTTTACATTTGCCCCTTCCCTCGGTTCCTCACCCCCCCCTCCACAAAAAAACCACCAAGTGGCACCAAAGAAAAAAAAAGGGAAAAAAGAAGGCGGTCCCCCCCCCCCTCCCTCATTTAGAATTCCCCTTTTCATTGTCGTCGTCTTTTTTTTCTCTTGGCAGCCCCACCCCCCCCCCCCCCTCAAACTCTTGTTCGCGCAACTTCTATTCTTCTTTTCCCCCCGAAGATCTTGCGTAAATGTCCATTTTAAAAAAGAAGAGGGAGAGCTGCCTCGTGCAAAGAAGAATGGACAGT